>DWRB01000012.1:0-139751 GCA_018250355.1 Bolla brennus | reverse complement strand
AAGAGTCAGAAGAAGTGGAAGTAATTGCGGAAGCAGAAGCTCCAGAAGAAGTAGAAGTAATTGCAGAAGCGGAAGAGCGAGAAGAAGTGGAAGTAATTGCGGAAACAGAAGAGCAAGAAGAAGCGGAACCTGTAGCGCTTGAGGAAACACAGCAAGAAATGCTTTTAAATGAAGCAATTGAACAGACGAATGAATTCATACATGTTGCTGAGGCTGATGAACACACGAAAAAAGATGTTCAAAGCTTTGCAAATGTTTTAATTGCAGAAGAACAACAAGTTGTAGAAGAAGCACCGATTGTGGAAGAACAACAAGTTGTAGAAGAAGCACCGATTGTGGAAGAGCAACAAGTTGTAGAAGAAGCATCGATTGTGGGAGAACAACAAGTTGTAGAAGAAGCACCGATTGTGGAAGAACAACAAGTTGTAGAAGAAGCATCGATCGCGGAAGAGCAGCCAGTTGTAGAAGAAGCACCGATTGCAGAAGAGCAACCAATTGTACAAAAAGAAGAACCAAAACGTGAGAAAAAGCGCCATGTCCCATTTAATGTTGTTATGTTGAAACAAGATAGAACGCGATTAATGGAAAGACATGCGGCTAGAGTAAATGCAATGCAACCTTCTATGAGTGAACGAGTAGAGAATAAGCCTGTCCAACAAGTAGAAGAAACACCAGTGCAACAAGTAGTGGTAGAACCACAAGTGGAAGAGAAACCAATACAGCAAGTAGTGGTGGACCCACAAGTGGAAGAGAAACCAATACAGCAAGTAGTGGTGGACCCACAAGTGGAAGAGAGAACAATGCAACAAGTGGCAGTGGACCCACAAGTGGAAGAGAGACCAATGCAACAAGTGGCAGTGGACCCACAAGTGGAAGAGAAACCAATACAGCAAGTAGTGGTGGACCCACAAGTGGAAGAGAGACCAATGCAACAAGTAGTGGTAGAACCGCAAGTGAAAGAGAGACCAATGCAACAAGTAGTGGTAGAACCGCAAGTGGAAGAAAAGCCCGTGCAGCAAGTAGTGGTAGAGCAAGTACAAAAGCCAGCTTCAAGTACGGAAGTACAAGAGAAAGCATATGTTGTAAATCAAAGAGAGAACGATATGCGAAATGTATTGCAAACACCACCGACATATGCAATTCCGCCATTAACATTGTTGTCAATTCCGCAGCAGGCAGCGTTAGATAATACGGAATGGTTGGATGAACAGAAAGAATTATTAAATACAACATTTAATAATTTCCACGTTGGTGCACATGTTATTAACGTATCGCAAGGTCCAGCGGTAACTCGTTTTGAAGTACAGCCAGACCCAGGTGTGAAAGTAAATAAAATTACAAATTTAAGTGATGATATTAAGCTGAGTTTAGCTGCGAAAGATATTCGTATTGAAGCACCGATTCCAGGGAAGAGTGCGATTGGAATCGAAGTTCCAAATAAAGAAAGTAAGCCAGTATTCCTTCGTGAAATTTTACGAAGTCCTGTGTTTACAAAGAGTGAATCACCGCTTACAGTTGCGCTAGGACTTGATATTTCAGGCGATCCAATTGTAACGGATATTCGAAAAATGCCACATGGACTTATTGCGGGTGCAACGGGTTCTGGTAAAAGTGTGTGCATTAACGCAATTTTAACGAGTATTTTATATAAAGCGAAACCGCATGAAGTGAAGTTAATGTTAATCGATCCGAAGATGGTTGAGCTTGCACCATACAATTCTGTTCCACATCTTGTAGCACCTGTTATTACGGATGTAAAAGCAGCGACAGCTGCATTAAAGTGGGCGGTTGAAGAAATGGAGCGTCGTTATGAATTGTTTGCGCACGCGGGTGCTCGTGATTTAACTCGTTACAATACCATTGTAAGTGGACGAGAAATTCCAGGTGAGACATTACCTTATATTGTAATCGTCATTGACGAGTTAGCTGACTTAATGATGGTTGCTCCTGGTGATGTCGAGGAAGCGATTTGTCGTATTGCACAAAAAGCTCGTGCTTGTGGTATTCACTTATTAGTTGCGACGCAGAGACCATCTGTAGACGTTATTACAGGTTTAATTAAATCAAACATTCCAACGCGTATTGCGTTTACAGTATCATCTCAAGTTGATTCGCGTACGATTATCGATATTGGGGGCGCGGAGAAATTACTTGGTCGTGGTGATATGTTATTCTTAGGAAACGGTACGTCTAAACCGGTTCGTGTACAAGGTGTATATGTATCGGATGATGAGATTGAGAAAACAGTTGATCATGTGAGAAAGCAAATGAAGCCGAACTACTTATTTAAGCAAGAGGATTTATTAGCGAAAACAGAACAAGCTGAGTCGGAAGACGAATTGTTCTTTGATGCATGTCAATTTGTTGTAGAACAAGGGGGAGCGTCCACATCTTCTGTACAGCGAAAATTCCGCATCGGTTATAATCGCGCGGCACGTCTCATTGAAGAGATGGAAGCGCAAGGGATTATTTCTGAAGGAAGAGGAACGAAACCGAGAGATGTCCTTATTTCTGAGGATGAATTCGCTGCTATGCAGGAAACAAATGTATAGTAAACGGTTTTGCTGTATACTAATAGAAAATGTTGGATAGTAAAGTAGGGAGTAAAGCGACATGAAAGAAATTGAATTAAAATTAAAAGGTGAAATAAATAGACTAACAAATAGAACATTTAAATTTGACGAACGTGTTGGAGAAGGTTGGTTCTCTGCCGTTTACTTTTTAAAGACTAGAGAAATCATTGAAGAATTTCGCCCGAAAAGTGTTGTGACGATGCAATTTTTCCAAAAGGAAAATGCAGTTCTTTGCGGAACTGATGAAGTGATTGCATTGCTACAAACATTCGCAAAAAATCCTGAGGAACTTGAAATTAACTCTTTAAAAGATGGCGATAATATTAGTCCGTTTGAAACAGTGTTAACAATTCATGGTCCTTATGAAAATTTCGGATTTTTAGAAGGTGTCATTGATGGGATTTTAGCCCGTCGTACATCAGTTGCGACAAACGTATATAACGTTGTCCAAGCTGCACGTAGTGTAGATAAAGAAAAACCAGTTATTTTCATGGGAGATCGTGACGATCATTATACGCAACAAGCTGGTGACGGTTATGCAGCATACATCGGAGGTATGAGCGCACAAGCGACGCATGCGATGAATGAATGGTGGGGCAGAAGTGGTATGGGGACAATGCCTCACGCATTAATTCAAATGTTTAATGGTGATGTTGTGGAAGCGGCAAAAGCATATCATAAGAAATTCCCAGAAGATGAATTAGTTGTATTAATTGATTACAACAATGATGTCATTACAGATGCACTTCGCGTAGCGCGTGAATTTGGATCAACATTAAAAGGTGTACGTGTAGATACGTCGCGCACGATGATTGATCAATACTTCATTCGCCACCCAGAGGTACTTGGAACATTCGATCCACGTGGTGTAAACCCATCGCTTGTATTCGCACTTCGTAAAGCACTTGATGAAGAAGGATTCCAGCATGTAGACATCGTTGTAACTGGTGGATTTGATGAGAAGCGTATTCGTGAATTTGAAGCTCAAAACGTACCTGTTGATATATACGGAGTAGGAAGTAGCTTATTAAAAATGAATATTGGCTTTACTGGTGATAACGTAGAATTAAATGGAAAACCAGAAGCGAAAGCTGGTCGTAAATATCGTCCAAATCCACGTCTAGAGCGTGTTCAATTAGAAAAAAAAGAAGATATGTAAAAGAGAGAAAAACTGATAGGTGATTGACCCTATCAGTTTTTCTGTTATCATAGTATAGCGGCTTCTTTTTTGCTATAATGGATTTGTTATGGACATAAAAAAGAAGTACGTACGAGTTTATCCTGATAAGTGAAGGGAAGAATAACTTCACTACATCAAAAATGTATGATGATTACCAAAATAAGAAAAGATTCATATACTGTCTTATAGATAGGCCGTTGTATTAGTTCGAAATGTTGGAGGTTCTTTAAGATGACAGTTTACCATTTTGTAGGAATTAAAGGAACAGGAATGAGTTCGTTAGCTCAAATTCTTCATGACATGAAGCATACTGTTCAAGGGTCTGATTATGAAAAGCGTTTCTTTACACAAACAGCGTTGGAAAAGCGTAATATCTCGATCCTTCCTTTTGATAAAAGTAATGTAAAAGAAGGACAAGTGATTATTGCAGGAAATGCATTTCCTGATACGCATGAAGAAATCGTAGCAGCAAAAGAATTAAACATCCCAGTACATCGTTACCATCACTTCTTAGGTGACCTTATGAACCAATACACAAGTGTTGCTGTAACTGGTGCACATGGAAAAACATCAACAACTGGTTTGTTAGCCCATGTAATGCAAGGTGCACACCCTACATCTTACCTTATTGGAGATGGAACAGGGCATGGGGTAGAAAATAGTAAGTATTTTGTATTTGAAGCTTGTGAGTATCGTCGTCATTTCTTGTCTTACAATCCAGACTATGCGATTATGACAAACATTGATTTTGATCATCCAGATTATTTCTCAGATATCAATGATGTATTCAATGCATTCCAAGAGATGGCATTGCAAGTGAAAAAAGGCATTATTGCATGTGGAGATGATGAAGAACTTCAAAAAATTCAAGCGAAAGTACCTGTTATTTTCTATGGATTTGGAGAAGATAATGATTTCCAAGCACGTAACATTCAAAAGAGAACAGATGGTACTATTTTCGATGTATTCGTTCGTAATACGTACTATGACACGTTCAAAATTACAGGATACGGCAACCACAGCGTATTAAATGCATTAGCAGTAATCGCGCTTTGCCATTATGAAAACGTTGATGTAGAAGCAGTTAAGCATCAGCTAACAACTTTTGAAGGCGTAAAACGTCGCTTTAATGAAAAGCCAATGGGAGAGCAAGTTATTATTGATGACTACGCACACCATCCGACAGAAATTAATGCAACGATTGAAGCAGCTCGTCAAAAACATCCAGAGCGTGAAGTTGTCGCTGTATTCCAGCCACATACATTCTCACGTACAGAAAAATTCTTAGATGAGTTCGCTGAAAGCCTAAGTAAAGCTGACCAAGTATACTTATGTGATATTTTCGGATCAGCACGCGAAAACAAAGGTGAATTAACAATCGAAGATCTGCAAAAGCGTATTGACGGTGCAGAACTAATTACAGATACAACAACGGATGTATTAAAGAAACATAAAAAAGGCGTTCTAATTTTCATGGGCGCAGGCGACATCCAAAAATTCGAAGCAGCTTACGTAAAAGAAGTTCAAGTTGCAGAGAAGTAAGAAAAAAGACGCATAGCGGTGGCTGTGCGTCTTTTTTGTTGTGTTCGATATCTTTTAAAAAGCGTTGATATGTTGGTATTGTTCATTTTTTTTGTATAGTTGTTTTAATAAGAATATATATAGTGAACTAAAAAGTACATATCCAATTAAATAATAGAATGAAAACATATCGAATTGTTCTTTGTTCATTTTTTATCCTCTCCTTTAGCTAGTAACATTAGAGCATGATACACTGCATCATAATCATGTAAGCGACTATTTAAAATTTCTCTCCCTTCGTCTGTAATTCGATAGTATTTTCTTTTTGGCCCATCACCGGACTCTTCCCAGTAGGAAACAGCCCAATTGTTTTTCGTGATTCGATTTAATATAGGGTAAATCGAACCGTTCGGGATATGAAAGACAGGGATATTTTGTAAGGCACTTGTAATTTCGTATCCGTACATAGGTTGTTTACTTATTAAAGACAAAATAGCGAGATCAAAAACACCTTTACGTAATTGAATTATAAAATTATCATTTTTTTCCATGCTTTAACTATATATGATTCATATCTAGATATCAATCATATATAGTTGTTGTTCTTATATCAAATCGAAAAAAGTGTGAATATTTAACATTTTGCATCTATAAGTGTTAGAATAATAAGAAAACTAAAAGGGGCTAAAAAGCATGTTCACACTTCGAGTAGATGACGAAATCGAATTACAGTTATTAGAGAAGCATCATAAAGAGGAACTATATCAATTAATAGACCAAAACCGTAACCATTTAAGAAGGTGGCTTCCTTGGGTAGATGGGATGAAATCTGCTGGTGCGTATGATGAAATTTGTCCGATGTGGTTAAAGAAGTTTGCAGAGGGTGATGGTTTTGAAAGTGGCATACGTTATAAAGGAAAGTTAGTTGGGATGGTGGGCATTCATCCAGTAAGTTGGGGGAAGAAAGCGGCAAGTCTCGGATATTATCTGGCAGAAGATGCTGGTGGGACAGGTATTATGACGCGTAGCGTGAAAGCTGTACTTCACTATGCATTTGAGAATTTAAAATTAAATAAAATGGAAATTCGGTGCGGTGTTGATAATGTGAAAAGCCGAGCTATTCCAGAGCGTTTAGGTTTTAAGTTAGATGGTATTTTAAGAGATGAAGAATGGTTATATGATCATTTTCATGATATCGCTGTATATAGTTTACTAGCTTCAGAGTGGAAGGAGATCCGATGAACGAGAAGATACGCATTATTCCGTATGAAAGTACGTTTCAAGATGAAGTAGTAGATCTTATCGTTCATATTCAGCAAAAAGAGTACAATGTTCCCATTACGAAAGAAGAGCAGCCCGACCTGCTTGAAATAGAAACGTTCTATCAAAGGGATCATGGCAACTTTTGGATAGCAACTTATGATGATAAAGTAGTTGGAACAGTAGCTTTATTAGATATTGAGAATCAACAAGTAGCGTTAAGAAAAATGTTCGTAAAAAAAGAATTTCGTGGAAAAGGGTGGGGCGCATCACATAAGTTGCTCCAAACAGCAATTTCGTGGGCTGAGAATAAAAAGCTGAAAGATATTTACTTAGGAACGACAGTGAAGTTTTTAGCAGCGCATCGCTTTTATGAAAAGAATGATTTCCAAAGTGTGAGTATAGATGAGTTGCCAAAAAGTTTTCCAGTGTTACAGGTAGATAAGAAATTCTATAGGTATATCGTTTAAGAAGGTCATTCAGAAATGGCCTTTTTTCATGACTAAAATGGAAAAAGTGGTATAATTTAGGTTAGGGGGTGTAGGTATGGACTTTCCGATTCAAAGAAGTAAGTCAGTAGTAATTTTCGTTTGTCTCACGTTAGTTTTTATGTTCGTATATCCACTTGTCATGATTATCTCAAATAAAGAGCAGTGGATGTCAGCGTTAATTGGAATGGGTTTATGTTTCCTTGTAAATGTACCACTCGTTTGGGAAGTATTTATTAAAAAGCATAAAGTAGAAAATGGTGTATTAAAGTACGGCATTTTAAATGACGATATCGTATTGAAAGAGATAAGAATCATTCGTCAAGTTGGGAAATATCTTGAAATTACAACAAATGCGTATAAAGTACATATGGTTGCGATACCGCAACAAATGGAGCGGTTTTTATCGCTTGTAGAAAAAGAGAATCCACATGTGAAAATAGAAATGGTAGGTAAAAAATGAAATATGTAAAACCTTTGTTTTGTTTAGAAATATTGCTTGTGCTTACTATTTGCACTAGAGTATATATGAAATGGGATCTGCCCTTATATGAACCAATATTAATAGGTGCTATTGCAGTGGCGCTTTTATATTATTTTCATTTTCAGCAAACAAAAAGCGAGAAAAGTAGTTTTATATAGTGCAGGAGGATTAGAGATGAAAAAAATCTGTATGTTGTTTATATTTCTGCTAACAGCATCCTTTCTTGTAATAGGGTGTAGTGCGAAGAAGGAAAAGGCTGATATGAACTTAGAAAAGGCACAAAAGGTTGAGATTGAATCACTTACGGATTCAAGTGATAAAAAAGTAATTACTGATAAGAAAGAAATTGAAAAGCTGTTTGAAGTCATGAAAATGGATAAGTGGGAAATGCAGTCGGTTCCTTTAGATACTCCGCAAGGGAAAACATTTAAAATGTATCAAGAGGATACAAAAAAATTATCGGATTCGAGTAATGATAAAAAAGGGTTACATGAAATTGGTACTATGACAGTATATAAAGATGTCCCTTATGTCGAGGTTGAAATGAAAAATAAGAAAATGAGTTTTAAAGTACCAGAAGATGTGGCGAAAGATTTATTACAATATTAATAAAAAAACGCTCGGAGAAAATTCCGAGCGTTTTTCATTATTTTAAGTTCTCTGGGTTTAAAGCTTCTAGTTCGGATACAACGAAGCGTCCGTCTTTACGGATTAGTACGTCGTCGAAGTAAATTTCGCCGCCGCCGTATTCAGGGCGCTGGATGCATACTAAATCCCAGTGAATGTTCGAGTTGTTGCCGTTCCATGCATCGTCGTAAGCTTGTCCAGGTGTAAAGTGGAAGCTGCCATCGATTTTTTCATCGAATAGGATGTCTCCCATTGGATGTAAGATGTATGGGTTTACGCCAATTGCGAACTCGCCAACGAAGCGTGCGCCTTCGTCTGTATCGAAGATTTTATTAATGCGCTCTGTATCGTTTGCAGTTGCTTCAACGATTTGGCCATTCTCAAACTTAAGTTGTACATTTTCAAATGTATAACCGTTGTAAGGAGATGGTGTGTTGTAAGAAACTGTACCGTTAACAGAATCGCGAACTGGTGCAGAGTATACTTCACCGTCTGGAATGTTTAAATGACCAGAGCATTTAATAGCTGGAATGTCTTTAATAGAGAATGTTAAGTCAGTTCCAGGACCAGTTAGGCGAACTTTATCTGTTTTATTCATTAATGTAACAAGGCTATCCATCGCCTTATCCATTTTACCGTAGTCTAAGTTACAAACTTCGAAGTAGAAGTCTTCGAAAGCTTCTGTGCTCATTTTAGCAAGCTGCGCCATAGAAGCATTTGGGTAGCGAAGAACAACCCAGCGCGTTTTCGGAACGCGGATGTCTCTATGAACTTTCTTACCAACTGTTTGACCGTGAATTTGCATTCTTTCACTTGGCACGTCAGCTTGTTCGTTAATGTTATCGCCAGAGCGAAGACCGATATAAGCGTCCATATCTTTCATTACGCTTGCTTCATATGCAGCGATTTGTTCAAAATGTTCTTCAGTAGCACCCATTAATAAAGAGCGATCTACTTGATGATCTTTTAAAGAAACGAATGGGAAACCACCAGCTGCATATGCTTCTTTTACAAGTGCAGTTACAAGTTCTTTTTGTAAGCCAAAGTTTTCAATTAATACTTTTTCGCCTTTTTGTAAGCGGATAGAGTAGTTAATTAAATTGTATGCTAACTTTTCAATGCGTGGATCTTTCATATGTAAAGCCTCCCTACTAATTATGTATCCTCTCCTATTGTAACCTACTTAGTGGAATTTGTTGAATCATTTATGTTAAAGTTAACGAATAAGTATGAAAATTCTAATGAAAAGATAGGGATTAGAACGAAACGGAAAATGATTGTATAATAGGAGAAAGTATGAAAAAGATAAAGGAAGTGATGAAATGCAAGTTCTTTTATATGTAAGTGCGGCTATTATCGCGGTTGCTTTCGCTGTATTAGTAGTGTATGTATGCAGAACATTGTTATCGGTTCAAAAGACGTTAGAAAACGTTGCAAGCACGTTAGAAGGTTTAGAAAAGCAAATGCAAGGGATTAGCGTAGAGACGGAGCAATTATTACATAAAACAAATGCGTTAGCTGATGACATTCAACAGAAGTCACAATCATTAAATAAAGTAGTATCGGGTGTAGATGGAATTGGAACAACAATCCATTCTTTAAATACGAAACTTCGTAATGTATCAGATTCTGTTACGGACGAAATTGAAAACAATGCAGATAAAGTAGCGCAAGTTGTACAGTGGAGTAGCGCAGCAATTGAAGTATACAATCATTATCGTGCGACAAGACAAGAGAAAAAGGTTGAAAAAGAAGAGCGTAAATTAGAAAGACTTGAGAAAAAAGCTGAAAAGAAAGAAAAGCGCTCTAGACTTCGTATGAGAGGTGAATCGTGATGAATATGACAAAAATTGAAGCAATTGAAGAGCTTGAAGTATTAGTAGAAAAAAACGAGCCTTATGTTCTTTTTAAACATAGTACGACATGCCCGATTAGTCACGGTGCATATACAGAATTTCAAGCGTATTGTAGTGAAGAACGAGCAGTACCAGCGTATTACTTATACGTACAAGATGCGAGAGATGTTTCGAATCGTATTGCAGAACAGTACAGCATTAAACATGAATCTCCGCAAGTGTTATACATAAAAGATGGGATGGTAGTATGGAATACGTCTCATTGGAACATTAAAAAAGACGCTTTAGAAGAGAATATTAAGTAAAAAGAAGCAAGCTAAAGGTGCTTGCTTCTTTTTTTTGTTTTTGTTGAAATATATTTAATGGTACACTGTTATTAGTTCAAATTAAATAATTAGATTGTTGAAAGTAGGTTTTAAGTAATGAAGAAAATGGCATTATCCTTCGCGGTCGTAAGTTTATTACTAGGAGCTTGTAGTAATGATACGATTAGTAAGAAGGATGAAGTTATACAGAAGGATACGAAAGAAAAAAGCATGATTCCGAGAACTGCTGTTTCTAAAGATTATTATAGAACTGTAATTCCTTTAAAAGAACAAAAGGTTATAAATACAGCTAATATAAAAACAAATTCTAAATTAGATTTAGCAGAGTATGAAAATGGTTTAATGAATATTGCAGCGCAGCAATTTGATACAGAAAATCATGTACTACAATTAAATCAGTATATTCCGGAGAAGTTAGTTGATGAACTAGTCGCAAAAGTAGAAGCGCCAGTTTTGACGAATATTATAGAACAAGACTATTTCGGGAAACAGAATTCAAACGAACTAAGTTTATCTGGTGTTATGATCGGTTTAGCTATGTCTTCAAGTGTATCGAATGAAGAAGCTATGTCTAAAGGTACTGAAGTTGCCAAGCAACTTATTGAAGCGATTCATAAAAATGACAAGTATAATAAGTCTCCAATTACGTTTGCTATCTTTAAGCAAGAAAGTACAAGTTCTTTAAAAAATGGTACGTATATTGCTAGTGCTACCGTTCAAAAGAATGATACGAACCTTGGAAATTGGAGCACGATCGATGAACAAGCATTTTCATATCCTTCTGATGAATTTACAAAAGCACATGGAGAAGATAATACCAAAATAACTAAATTTGCTGATGCAATGAAAGGTTTTTCTCCGGCAGATTTCATCCCAGTCAATGCTAAAGTTTCTTATAAGAAAAACCAGATGGATACATTAAATATGAATATCGTTATTAAATACAATGGTAAAACAGAATTAATGGCTCTTACTCAAATGGCTGCTCAAAGTATGTTAGAAAAATTACCTAAAGATGCGAAAGTACAATTGCAGATAAAGTCCGAGAGTAAAATCGAGGCAATTATTATAAAAGAGAAAAACAGCGAAAAACCGTTTGTTTCCTTCTTGTAAAAAAGACAGTGTTTACACTGTCTTTTTTTATTGTAAGTGAAAAGGTACGATGGGAAGGAGCTCCGCGTAATACGTTTCCTATATCCGCTGCGCTGATTTTAAAGAAAGCAACACATTACCTGTCGTTGCCGATGTAACGCATTCTACAGGGCGCCGCGCACCTCCAAATCCATCGCATCAAATGACTACCATTGTCGTTTTCTGTCGGTAAGTCGATATATTAAAAAAATCGCTCAAATATTTCGAGTTGTGGTCGATATATTTGGAAAAGCGCTCATATATTTCGAGTTGCGATTGATATATTAGAAAAATCGCCGATATAAATTTCATTTACTATCGTACTGCTTAAAATAGGGTTTCTACTTATGAGATATCTATTTTTTTACAAAAAATGCCCTTTTTTTCATAAAAAATACGAAAATACGAGAAAAGAAGCGAATTTTTTCGAAACTTTGCGGGAAAATATTGTATGAGCCTGCGTTTTTATCGTATCATTAGTAAAAGGAAGAACTCGGGACGATTGGTGGCATCTGCAAATAGAGTTGATGTCTTTTTTTCATTCAAGTAACCGATACATAAAAATAGATAACAAAAATAGAAGGAGTGTGCGATGAGATGAACGTAACAATTTATGATGTAGCGCGTGAAGCAAACGTTTCAATGGCTACCGTATCTCGTGTAGTGAACGGTAATCCAAATGTAAAGCCTACAACAAGAAAGAAAGTATTAGAAGCAATTGATCGTTTAGGGTACCGCCCAAATGCGGTAGCACGTGGACTAGCAAGTAAGAAGACAACTACAGTAGGTGTTATTATTCCTGATATCTCAAATACGTTTTATGCAGAACTTGCTCGTGGAATTGAAGATATCGCAACAATGTACAAATATAACATCATTTTAAGTAACTCTGACCAAAACAAAGAGAAAGAGTTCCATTTATTAAATACGATGCTTGGAAAACAAGTGGACGGAATTGTTTTCATGGGTGAAGATATTACAGACATTCACATTGAAGAATTCAAAAAGTCTCCAGTACCAATCGTATTAGCAGCGTCATTTGATGAGCAAAATGAAACGCCATCAGTAAATATTGATTATACACAAGCGGCTTACGACGCAATGAAGCACTTTATTGAGCAAGGACATACGCGTATCGGCTTCGTTTCTGGTCCTTTCATTAATAAAGCGGGAAGCGCGAAGAAGTTACAAGGTTATAAAAAAGCTTTAGAAGAAGCAGGTATTTCATATGATGAAAATCTTATAATCGATGGAGATTACACATATGATTCAGGTATCGAAGCATTCGAAAAGCTTTGGAGCAGTGATGAAAAGCCAACAGCAATCTTCGTGTCTTCTGACGAAATGGCACTAGGTGTAATCCATGCAGCACAAGACGCTGGATTAAACGTACCAACTGATGTAGAAGTACTTGGTTTCGATAATACACGCCTTGCATTAATGGTTCGTCCGCAACTTTCAACAGTTGTACAACCGATGTATGATATCGGTGCAGTAGCAATGCGTCTATTAACAAAGTATATGAACAAAGAAAAAGTGGAAGATCACACTGTTATCTTACCTCACCGTATCCAATTTAGAGATTCAACGAAGTAAGTATAAAAAAGCTCACAGCGATTGCTGTGAGCTTTTATTGGTATTCAGGATAGTATGTTTTAATTACTGTATCTACCGTTTCATTTTTTTTAACGTGTAAAAACCTTGCGTATAGTTCTTTTCCAGTTTCAAATGGTGTATCGTCTAATTCAAACACATGCAACACTTTTCGAAACGTCCATGTCACTTGCTCATCGTACATATTATTGTACGTATCTTTAGATTGTATAGCTATTTTTTCACCTAGTTTATGTGCTGCTTCTAAACTGTTTGCTTTAACAAGAATAATACTTTCTTCAAAAAGTGTATCGTGATTCTCTTCATAATACTCATCCATTTTCGTAGGATCAGGCTCACCAGAATGAACAGATTCAAATAATAATTTTACAGCGTACATATTATGCTGCATGTTTCACCTTATAAATAATACTTGCGACAAGCGAAGCAGGTATTGTAAATACGTTACTTTGATAATGATAATGTATTTGGGATTCTTCATAAGACATGTTGTCATATAGTTCGTTTTGTGACACGTTCATTTTTTTCTGTTTTGTCTTGAGCATTTTAATATAGTTATACTGTATTGGGATGAGAATGATGAAATAGGCTAATACGATTAGTGAAATCCAAATCATTATGAACACTCCCTTGTAAAGAATAGTTGTATATGGTAATTATATCAATTTATATGAATGATATCCATTTTTAAAGTGGTCAATTTCCTTTCCAAAATGCAAAAAGTTCTTCAGGACTTCGTAAATTATGTTCCAGGCATATTTGTGCCGTGCGCTTAAAGCTTTGAATTAAATGTTCTAACCGAGAAGGATCATATTGTTTTACATTGCCAGCAATAATAGTTTCATCCTTTTCTAAGTTAATTAATATTTTTAGCAAAGTGATATTTGTTTCTAATTGTACAACTTCGATATAAAAAAGTTTTTTGTCTAAGTCGATTGTAATATAATCGAATCGCTCTACTTGTTTAAAATATCCTACAGTATCATCTTCCAATTGAAACCCTCCTGAGTATGCAACTTATTGGTGACTTCGCTACAAAATGGTATTGTTCCTTGTTATATGTCACATAAGTGCAAATTTAACTATTATAGGGCAATGTCATGTATAATAGAAAGAAAAGGCTTGTGAGGGGGGAGAAAAGATGATCGTTCTTTGGATAATTACGCTTTGTATGACTGCTATTTTTGCATATATGACGTTAAAACAAAATGGCTTAAAGCGATTTGTTCCGGGAAGTATTCTTGCAGGAATTGCCCTTATCACGTATGTAATTTCTATTTTTATTGAAAGTGTATCAGTGGACATGAGCACAAGTTTAATGTTCATGGGTATTACACTATTTGCAGGTAGTATTATGGTACTTATGGTTGCAGGTATTATTTTATTTATTCATATGAATTCGGAAACGTTATAGCATATAGAAAAGGCATGTCCCGAGGGGCATGCCTTTTTATCCGTTCAATTATGCTCTATCTTTAGAAGAATTTTGTTGTTTTAATAAGTCGCGAATTTCGCTAAGAAGAACTTCTTCTTTTGTTGCTTTTTCTTCTTTCTTTTCAGCTTCTCTTTTTAAAGTCATTTTGTTAAAGACTTTAACGAAAACGAAGATTGCAAATGCAACGATTAGGAAGTCAAATATCGTTTGGATAAAATTACCGTATTTAATAGAGGCCTCGCCTACTGTGAATTTTAACCCTGTGAAGTTGATTCCTCCCATTAATAAACCGATTAATGGTGTAATGATATCTTTTACTAAAGAACTAACGATTTTACCGAATGCAGCACCGATTACAACCCCGACAGCTAGATCAATTACGTTTCCCTTTAAAGCGAACTTTTTAAACTCGTTCCACATGTGTCAATCCCATCCTTTCCACGATTCAATATGAAATTTATAATTCCTATCAACATATTCTATAGAAATTTGCGACAGAAATAAAGGGAAAATGGGAATGAAAGTAAATTCTGAAAAATGTATCCGTTTTAATTTTAATTTACATTTTCCAGTAGAGATTGCAACAGTTGCTGCGTTTTTAATCCTTCTAATCCATCTACAATAGGTTTTGTATCTCCGTGTACACATTCGATAAAATGATGAACAGCATCTTCAAAACCGCGCTGTTTTAATGTTGTATCCCATGATGGTGAACCAATTTGAGAAACTGCATTTTCCTGCTCCACTTCAAATGTGTTCATATTTTTTACACGAATGATTTTCCCTGTCGTTACAAGTTCAATTTGTTCTAAATTTGTACCTGCATGGCGGTGCATCGCGGTAGAAAGTAACAGTCCACTTGGCGTTGTATATGTATGATGTCCGTAAAGAAGTTCGTTCTTTTCATTGATTTGCATCATATTATGAACGATGTTAAGGTCATCGTTAGCTAACCAGCGAGCAGTATCTACAATATGTAAGTAATCATCTAACATAGTAAAGTCATACGTATATGGCCCCACCTTATTTGTGCGGTGCTTTTCAATTCGAATCCATGAAGTATCATTAGCTTGCTCTTTGGCAGTAACGTACATAGGAACGAAACGGCGATTAAATCCGACCATTAACTTTCGATTATACTTTTCACTCATTTCAACTAGCTTCTCTGCTTGCTCAGTAGTAGCAGCTAGCGGCTTATCAACATAAACGTCAATTCCTTTTTGTAGAAGTTCAGAAACGATTTCATAATGTGTAGCAGTTGAACTATGGACGAAGATTGCATCACATTCTGAAGCTAACGTTTCAATAGAATGGAAGTCTTGAATCCGGTATTGCTCGCAAATTTGTTTTCTTTTATTAACATTAGGTGTAAACGCTCCCACAAAAGTCCAATCAGTTTCCTTTGTGAGTGTTGGAAGGTAAGCCTTTTGTGCAATACTACCTAATCCAATCATTCCAATACGAGGTTTGCTCATGTGTTTTTCCCACCCTATTATAAATATATAAGTTGTCTAGCTGTATAGCTATGTGACGAAATAACTGTAGCATAGACTGGGGAGAATGGCAAAAAATAGATTTGAAAATGATACGTTTTTTATAGGAAATGAGCTTTTATTTATTTGTCGCTAACAAAATCTTCTCTATCTCTTCAAAGTTATGAACACGGGCATGCTCTAGCGGGGTAACACCATCGTTGTCGGGAATATTTACATCTGCACCGTGCTCAATAAGAAGGCGAATGACTTGTTGTTGTGTTTCGTTTCCATTACTTAGTACGATGGCTTCCATTAAAGCGGTCCACCCGAGATTATTTACATGGTTAACATCAATAGTTGTTCGCGTAAGGAGTTCTTTAATAACATCAATATAGCCATGTTCTGAGGCGGGGATAAGAGCTGTTCCGCCGTAACGATTCGTAAGCGATGGATCTGCACCGGCATCAATTGTTAGTTTTAAAATATCGAAGTAACCTTCTGCACCGGCGTATAGAAAGGGATTGTTTTTCATATCATCTTGGATATTTACGTTAGCACTTGCTTCAATAAGCGCTTTTGCGGTTTTTACATCATTTTTGTATGTAGCAATCATAAGAGGGGTACGTCCTTTATTGTCTGTTATATTTATGTCAGCCCCTTTTTTGAGTAACGATATAACAGTATTCGTTTCTTGTTTTTCAGTAGCTGCTAGTAGCGCTGTCTCCATGTTTGTCATCTCCTTTTTAACTTCTTGTTCTTGCGAGCACCCTTGCAAAAAAATTACGCAACAGATCATGCTTACTGTTTTTTTGAACATGGAATTTCAACCTCCTCATTTCAACTGTAAAATAAGAACATTAAATTTTTATAAACTGACGCTAAAATTACTATAAAATCGCTTGAGTATTTGAACATATATTTTTATGCTTATGAGTAATAAGGTTTGATAAAGTGAAACTTTAATCAGTGGGGGGGACCCCCCACTGATTATTAGTTGAACCAATCGGGCTTTTATGGGCAGTTGATCCCTACCTAACTTCTTTACTTTCTCTGGATTTTGAGGTGGGGGTCTTACTGCCCGTTAATGCGGGGTAAAGTGAGGATGTAACATATGTCTATTAAAACAAGATTTTTATTCTCTTATATTGCTGTTATTCTCGTTTCCATTACGCTCATATTAGTCGCGGGCTTTTTAATTGTTTTTTCCATAACAGGAGACTTGGAATCAGTGAAAAATTTCTATAAAAGTTCCTATATTCAAAAGCCGCTTACGCCAGAAGAAGAGAATACGTATATTGAATTGAAATTAGCGGCAAAGAAAAATCAATCTCAACTATTAGATGAATCGTTCGTTTCATCACTTGAAAAAGAAGGTGTGAAAATAGTTGTAAGAAAGGGAGAAACCATTTCTTATGCTACAAAAGTATTTGAAAGTGTATCTTTAAAAGAAGCCCTTCCGAAATTTGAATCAGCAAATATTAATAGTCGTGGTACAACGGAACTAGGCGATACATTTTATCGATATGTAAAATTTGATTTTTATTTTCCTGGGGATGAAGAAGGGAGTATATTTGTACTAAAAAGGCAAAGTTCATTTGTCGATCTTACACAAAAGTTATTTCCGATTTTGTTCGGAGCGCTTTTACTGTTAGCTATTTTACTCATAGGGCTATTAAGTTATTTCGTCTCAAGAAGTGTGATAAAACCAATTTTTGTACTGAAAGATGCGACTGGGAGAATTAAAGAAGGGGATTTAGATTTTCAAATTCCAGTTACATCCCATGATGAGATTGGGCAACTAAATCAAGGATTTGAGGAAATGAGGAAGAGGTTAAAAGAGTCGATAGAGATGCAAACGCAGTATGAAGAAAATCGAAAAGAGCTCATTTCAAACATATCTCATGATTTAAAAACACCGATTACATCTATTATTGGATATGTAGAAGGCATAAAAGATGGAGTCGCAAATACACCAGAAAAAATGGATAAGTATTTAACGACCATTCATACGAAGGCAAAGCATATGGATACACTCATTGATGAGCTCTTTTTGTTTTCAAAGCTTGATTTGAATCGAGTTCCTTTTCAGTTTGAAACGATAGAGTTAAACGTGTTTATGCAAGAATTATTAGCAGAGATGCAGATGGATTTAAGTGAGGAAGGTATAGAAGTTTATTTACAATTACATTCATCACCACTATATGTAACGGCCGATTGTGAAAAGATAAATAGAGTGATATCAAATTTAATTCATAATAGTGTGAAATACATGGATAAAGAAGCGAAGAAAATTACTGTAACAGTATTGAGTGCTAACAATACAGTCATTGTAAAAGTGGTGGACAATGGATCAGGTATAGAAGCTGATACACTGCCGTATATATTTGAGCGGTTTTATCGTGCAGAGCAATCGCGAAATTCTAGCACAGGTGGAAGTGGACTTGGCTTAGCGATAGCGAAGCAAATTGTTGAAGAACATGGCGGAGAAATTTGGGCGGAAAGTAAGCTTGGGGAAGGTACAAGTATTTTCTTCTCATTGAAAAAAGTACAGGAATGTGGTGAGTAGAATGAAGAGAATTTTACTAGTAGAAGATGAAATAAGTATTGCAGAATTACAGCGAGATTATTTAGAAATTAGTGATTTTCAAGTCGATGTAGAACATTCAGGAGAAATAGGTCTACAAATGGCTCTTCAGGAAGACTATGATTTAATTATTTTAGATATTATGCTTCCGAAAATGAACGGTTTTGAAATTTGTAAACAAATACGTGCTATAAAAGATATTCCGATTTTACTTGTTTCAGCAAAGAAGGAAGATATAGATAAAATTCGCGGACTCGGTTTAGGGGCGGATGATTATATAACGAAACCGTTTAGCCCAAGTGAATTAGTCGCAAGGGTAAAAGCACATATTTCTCGTTATGAAAGATTATCAGGAAATGTGAGTAAGCAACGCGATACGTTGTATATTCATGGAATTTCTATCGATCAGCGAGCGAGAAAAGTTTTTATAAACAATGAAGAAATTGCGTTTACAACGAAAGAATTTGATTTATTAACATTCTTTGTAACGCATCCAAACCAAGTGTTAAATAAAGAACAGTTATTTGAACGTATTTGGGGATTAGACTCAGCTGGCGATTTAGCCACTGTCGTTGTTCACATTAGAAAGCTACGTGAAAAAATTGAAAGAGATCCTGCTCATCCGCAATATATTGAAACAGTGTGGGGAGCTGGTTATCGCTTTAACGTGTAATGTACCTGCCAAGTAATTGGTAGGTTTTTTATGTTATTCGAACAAAAAGGGAATAATAGGTGATTTATGTTAAAATATAAAGAGAGATAAAACATAGGAGAGCATGAGAGGGCGTGCTACATTTTGGGAGATACATTAAAAGATACTAAATCAAACAAGGCTTTAAAGATTGGAACGAATATCGTACTTATCTTATTAATTATCGGTGCAATACAAATGTTTTATGATGAAAATCCTACGAATGATCATTTCGGTGGGTTATTTATGATGGTCTTTTTTGGAATTAAAATAATTTCTAATTTTATGATGAGTATAAAAGAAGGAGATAAAAAGGCAGTATTACTTGATATAGGTTTAATGATTTTTTTGTTCTTCTTGTTGTTTCTAGTGTGAAATATTTCTTTTGAAAAAGCTCATAGTCTTATATAGACTGTGAGCTTTCCTTAATAATAACGGTACTAGTGTAACGATTTATAAAATGTTTGAGTAGTAGAAGTAAACTGAGCAGCTTCTTCTAAAAAAGGATAATGGTTACTCTCCTCAAATGTCACAAAGATAGAATTACGTATACCCTTATGCATCTCAATAGAATACTGAATTGGGCACTGTACATCATGTCTTCCGCATATAATAAGGGTCTTTGTTTGGATGGAGGGTAAATTCTCTCTTAAATCAAATGACGGGTATTCATGAGCGAAAGCGTTCATCCGGCTAGCAGACATTGTTTTTTGGAGTGGTTTACAAAAATAAGAGTTGTAGTTTTCTGGTTTATACAATGATAATTTTGTTCTCTTAGTAGATAGCTCTTTCCGTTTTTCACTTGTAAGGAGAGGGCTTTTTAAGTTTTCAATGAGTTGTTGCATATAATGAAACTGTGGATGTGCGGGGTGATAAATACAAAATGGTGTTTCGGTATAGTTACTTGCTGCAGCTCCGGCCACGACTAATGATTGTAAGGAATTTGGATATGTAATTGCATATAAAAGTCCAAGCATACCACCTGTTGAATGACCGGCGAAATGCCATATGGGGAGTTGTAATGCTTCTCGTATTGCTTCTAAGTCGTGAACTGTTTCAATCATACTTAATTCGTTTTCTGAATTGGCTTTTGCAGAGTTACCAGCGTCTCGTAAATTAATGAGGAATACACGATGCATAGCAGTGAAAACATCCGCAAAGTAATCACCAGTTTCATTAAATTGTGAATAGTGATGTGTAATACAAAGTGGCTCGCCATTTCCTTTTGTAAAGAGTTCAAATGTGCCACGTTTTGTGTTAATTATTTGTTGTGTCCACATAATATCACTACCTTTTCTCATAAAAGTTGGACCGATTAATTGTGAAATAAAATATATCGGCGATTATCAAAATATATCGGCGATTATCAAAATATATCAGCGATTATCAAAATATATCGACTTACCGACAGAAACCGACAAGACAAGCTATAAATAAAAGGAGGCCATTAAAAAACGAGCCTCCTTTTCGTTTAGTACAAAGATTTTGTCATATTATTCCGAATAATCTCAAGGGATTTCGTTACAGTTAATGCATTCTTTTCTTCAATTTCTGGTTTGCGGGGGATAGGTTTGTACATGTTGTCTGGGTCTTCCCATGTGAGGGGAAGTTCTGTTTCGGCTTGTCCTTTCCAAGCGTCAATCCATTCTGGAGGGAGATAACCTGAGATGTTTTGGATGTTGTTCATTTCGAGCCAAATAAGTGCCCAAGCTCTTGGGACGACGCGCCAGTGGTCGTAGCCACCGCCGCCGACAGCGATCCAGCGACCTTCGCAATATTCGTTAGCGATTTCACGAGCGAGCTTCGGTATTTCACGGTAAATATTCATCGTTGCGCAAAGGTGTGTAAGTGGGTCGTAATAATGTGCGTCAGCGCCGTTTTGCGTTAAAATAATATCCGGTTTAAAGTATGCGGCAACTTCTTTTACGACAGTTCGATATGAATCTAAAAACGATTCGTCTTCTGTAAAGGCATCGAGTGGAACGTTAAAAGAATAACTATAGCCATTACCTTGTCCGCGTTCATTTACAGCGCCAGTTCCAGGGAATAAATAGCGCCCAGTTTCATGTAGTGAAATGGTGCATACGTTAGGATCGTCGTAAAAAGACCACTGTACACCATCACCGTGATGAGCATCTGTATCAATATATAAAACACGTAAACCGTATTTTTTCTGTATATATTTCATTGCGATGGAACTATCGTTATAAATACAAAAGCCAGATGCCTTGCCGCGGAAGCCATGATGTAAGCCGCCGCCTAAATTAAGTGCGTGTTTTACTTTCCCGGAAAGAACAGCATCGACAGCAGTTAACGTACCGCCAACGAGTAATGCACTTGCTTCGTGCATATTTGGAAACATCGGTGTATCTTCTGTTCCAAGTCCATATGTCATCGCAATTGATTTTTCTAACTTACCTTCTCCAGCACGTTTTACCGCATTTATGTATTCCTCTGTATGAACGTAGGCAATCTCTTCATCTGTAGCCATTCGTGGCGCGATGACTTGAGAGGGAGAGATAAAACCGCTCTTTTGTAATAAATCATACGTGAGTGTGACGCGCAGTTGGTTAAAAGGATGATCAGGGCTAAACGAATAGCCCCGAAAGTCATCCGAATAAATAAACGCGCTACTCATGCTTGCATCCCCATAATGTTCGGCCACAATACGCGGTAGCCTTCTGCTTCAAGTGCATCAATCACTTTTAGCGGATTCATCGTTTGAATGCGGAAAACGAGTACTTTATCATTCTCATCTTTTGCTGGGTAGACGAGAACGCTCACGATATTTATTTGCAAATCACTAAAAATAGCAACGACTTTTCCAAGAATACCAGGTTCATTTTTTACTTGAATTTCAATTTGTGAACTCGGTTGATGTGCTCCTGTTAATTTCACTAACGTGTGCAGTACAGTAGATTCAGAAATGATTCCAACTAACTTTCCTGCCTTTGTAACAGGGAGACAGCCAATTTTATTTTCAAAAAATAAAGTAGCAATTTCCTCGACGAAATCGAGAGGATGGCAAGTCATAACAGGATGTTTCATAATAAGTTCAAGTGGTTGCTTCAGCATATCGAGTGAAACTTGTTCATCTAAAATAGACGGACTTGCATCTCTTACATCCCGATCAGAAATAATGCCTACGACATGATTATTTTGATCGACAATTGGAATGTGCCGAATGCCTTTCGTGCGTATCGTTCGGATTGCTGTTTCGATTGTATCGTTTGGATGTAGTGTCACCACATCTTGATTCATAATTTCTTCTACAATCATTCCAGTTGCCCCCTTTATTAGTACATAAAACGATTGTGAAAACGTAGACGATCAAATGCTTGAATAGAATCCGTATCAATGCGTTTACCGATGCGGACCATTAAACAGTTGGCAGGATGCGAACAAATTTCAGGATCATCTGTAGCCATCCATTGTAAGCCGCCGGCATTCATCATCTTTTCCATTACTTTTCGGTACTCCCAAACATTTAAGCCT
Source organism: Bolla brennus (assembly GCA_018250355.1). Taxonomy (NCBI): domain Eukaryota; kingdom Metazoa; phylum Arthropoda; class Insecta; order Lepidoptera; family Hesperiidae; genus Bolla; species Bolla brennus. Next base: position 117,011 of record DWRB01000012.1, on the reverse strand, counting down.
GTTTGTTTTAAATCCCAGTGCCAATAATATTCAGTCGTCAATATAATGTAATCTTCCATATGATCGTCCATCATTGAAACTTCTAATAAGTTCTTTCCGACAGCGCAACCGCGGAAGGCTGGGACAACTTCAATTGCCCCGAGTTCAATTAAGTTTTCAATCTGTCCTTCTGACCATCGTTCGAGCGGATCAGGATATAAGTATGTAACATATCCAACAATCGTTTGGTCATGTCTAGCAATAATGAGACGAGCTTCTGGTAATTTAGAAATTTCGACAATTGCTTTATATTGCTGCTCGGCAGGACGAAACGCAACTAAATCGGGATGAAATTCATACATTTCTAAGTTATGTGTAGAGACAGGACCTTCAATAATTAAAGTGCCTTTCGCTGTTTTTAAGTTTCTAGCATTATATATTTTTTTATGAATCAATGTATTACTCACCACCTTGAGGGTTTGTGAATCTATTAATATCGTACTTTATAATATATGCGATGTGAATCGAAATTTGTCATTAAAAATTTGTCTAAAAATCAACAAAAATACTGAAAATTTTAAATAATGTCATTATAATAGATAATAGAATACATAGGAGGGGGATGTAAAGTATGAAAGTAGAAACGCTTCCTGTCATTAAAGGAGAAAATAATTTGCCGAATTATGATGAGGCATACGCGAATTTTAACTGGGAAGAGGTTAATAAAAACTTTACTTGGAATGAAACAGGCCGAGTAAATATGGCGTATGAGGCAATTGATAAGCATGCGAAATCCGATCGTAAAAATAAAGTAGCCCTTTATTATCAAGATGGATCGCGAAAAGAGAAGTATACATTTAAGGAAATGAAGGATTTTTCTAATAAAGCAGGAAACGTCCTGAAAAATTATGGCGATGTAGAAAAAGGCGATCGCGTTTTTATTTTTATGCCGCGTTCTCCAGAATTATATTTCGCACTTCTTGGTGCAGTGAAATTAGGGGCCATCGTAGGTCCACTATTTGAAGCATTTATGGAAGGCGCAGTTCGCGATCGTTTAGAAGATAGTGAAGCAAAGGTGTTAATTACAACGCCTGAATTGTTAGAGCGCGTACCATTAAATGATTTACCTGCTTTAAAAACAGTCTTCCTTGTTGGAGATAATGTAGAAGAAGGTGGTAAAACGGTAGCGTTCAATCCTTTATTTGAACAAGCTTCAAAAGAATTACATATCGAATGGTTAGGCCGTGAAGACGGTTTGATTCTACATTATACGTCTGGTTCTACTGGTAAACCAAAAGGTGTTCTACATGCGCAGAATGCAATGGTGCAGCACCAGCAAACTGCGAAATGGGTATTAGATTTAAAAGAAGACGATGTATATTGGTGCACAGCTGACCCAGGCTGGGTAACTGGAACAGCTTACGGTATTTTCGCACCGTGGTTAGTTGGGGCATCAAATGTTGTTTTAGGCGGGCGCTTTAGTCCAGAAGCGTGGTATGAAGCGCTACAAGATTACGGTGTAACAGTTTGGTATAGCGCGCCAACAGCATTCCGTATGTTAATGGGTGCTGGACAAGACGCAATTAAAAAATATGATTTATCACAAGTTCGTCACGTATTAAGCGTCGGTGAACCGTTAAATCCAGAAGTAATTCGCTGGGGTATGAACGCATTTGGACTTCGTATTCATGATACGTGGTGGATGACAGAAACAGGTGGACAAGTTATTTGTAACTACCCTTGTATGGAAATTCGTCCAGGTTCAATGGGTAAACCAATTCCAGGTGTGAAAGCAGCGATTGTTGATAATGAAGGAAATGAAGTTCCTCCATACACAATGGGTAACTTAGCAATTGGTAAGGGTTGGCCAGCGATGATGCGTGGAATCTGGAATAACCAGCAAAAGTATGAATCTTACTTTATGCCGGGAGATTGGTACGTATCAGGTGACTCTGCTTATATGGATGAAGATGGATACTTCTGGTTCCAAGGGCGTATTGATGATGTAATTATGACGTCAGGTGAGCGAGTTGGTCCGTTTGAAGTAGAAAGCAAATTAATCGAGCATGCTGCTGTTGCAGAGGCTGGTGTAATTGGTATTCCTGATCCAGTGCGCGGAGAAATCATTAAAGCATTTATCGCGCTTCGAGCAGGATACGAACCATCTGATGAATTAAAAGAAGAGATTCGTCAATTTGTAAAGAAAGGCCTAGCAGCTCATGCAGCGCCACGACAAATTGAATTTAAAGATAAATTACCGAAAACGAGAAGTGGTAAAATTATGCGCCGCGTATTAAAAGCGTGGGAGTTAAACTTACCAACAGGTGACTTATCAACAATGGAAGATTAAGAGAGAAAGGTCTGAACGAAATAACGTTCAGACCTTTTTTTATGTTATTATAAACTTATATATATAAGTTGAGGGGGGTAATAAAATGAAAACAGAAAAAGAAAAGATGATACTTGGGGAAATGTACATACCAGCTGATCCTGTTTTGATTCAAGAGAGGGAGCAAGCTCGTATACTAACGAGAAAATTAAATGAAACACCAGAAGTGCATTTAAAAGAGCGTAGCGAAATCGTAAAAGAATTATTCGGAACGACTGGAGATAACATTCATCTTGAATCTTCTTTCAGATGTGATTATGGCTATAACATTCACGTTGGCGAAAATTTTTACGCGAACTTTGACTGTACAATTTTAGATGTATGTCCGGTAACAATCGGAGTGAACTGTATGTTAGCTCCAGGTGTTCACATTTATACAGCAACACACCCGCTTGATCCAGTAGAGCGCATAAGCGGATCAGAATACGGAAAATCAGTTACAATTGGCGATAACGTATGGATTGGCGGAAGAGCGATTATTAACCCTGGTGTAACAATTGGAGATAATGCTGTTATCGCATCTGGCGCCGTTGTAACGAAAGATGTGCCAGATAATGTAGTAGTTGGCGGGAATCCTGCGAAAATTATTAAAAAAATAAAATAATATTTGAACGAAGTGCCTTCCTCGTCTGTATACATTTATGAAAGAATAGATGAGGGAGGCTTTTTTATGTCTAATAAATTACTTCTTACTTTTGCTGTAATTGGAATTATAGTCGTATTTTCTTGTGGTTTGCTATTACCGATGCCGATCGGATTTAAAGTATCAATGATTACAGCTGGGGTTATGATGGTTGTTATGTTTTCAATCATCATTCCATTTGATAGAAAACATATAGTACGGAAAAATGGATATAAAATTGATTTTACAAAAACAAAAGTGTATTTTCGCTGGAATGTATTTGATACGATTTCGGCTTGTCTTGCAGTGTATGCATGCATATGTGTGCAAGCATTAAATATTTTAGTTTCAACCGGACAGACAATTCAAAACCCGTATGTTCAATTTTTTACGAATCAATCACAAGTATGGATTATTGTTGCTAGTTGCTATTTAATTTCCCGCATTTCGTTAACGTTAAAAGGAATAAAGGAGATCAAAAATTATGGCGCAGATTGGGATTGAGGAGGAACTCATGCTTGCGTATCAAAGTGGAGATGAACAGGCGGGAGAAAAACTATATGTTTTAATCAAACCAGCGCTATATACATTTTTGTATCGATTTAACCGAGATGAACAATTAAGTATCGATCTTGTGCAAGATACGTTTTTGATGTTAGAACGAAAGAAACATATGTATGAAACTGAAAAAGGCAAAATAAAAACGTATTTATTCCAAATTGGTTATCGTCTTATGATTAATAAATTAAATAGAAGAAAAAAGTGGCGTACGCTTTTGCCATTTTTAGTGCCGATTCAGGAAAAGGAATTTTCTCACGAAGATCGGCTCACAGTAAGAGAAGCGATTTTGAAAGTTCCTGAAGAACAGCGAGCTGTCCTTATTCTTTCTTATTATCATGATATGCAGCAAAAAGAGATTGCAGAGATATTAAACATTCCGATTGGAACGGTGAAGTCGAGACTTCATAACGGGATAAAGAAATTGAAACAATTACTGGAGGTGGATGAAATTGAGCGGAAATCCCTTTAAGAATGAATATAAATTACAGCAACATTTAGATAGTGACCATGTAGAAATACCAGATTTTCCAAAAACGGTAAGTCGCTTCGATCGATTAATCGGATTTCTTGGTTCTCCAGCGAAAGATCCTGTGGAGGCTACGATCGGGAATGATTTATCGGTTGTGTTTCATGTGTCGTTATTAGTTGGGGTTCCAATTCTTTCTCTTGTTACGATACTCTTTGTGACGTTGTAAAGGATTGGCAAGGAGAGAAATCCGGCCCTTATTTGACACGCCTATATAAATGATGGTATAAAGAAAAGTATATGAATAATTGAGCGTGGAAAGGGAGAAGTAGTGATCATTTCCCTGTTTTAGAGAGCTGATGGTCGGTGAAAATCAGCACATAGATGATCGCGAATTACGCCCCTAGAGCATCTTTTTTCGATTGAATTGTATTCAAAAGGGAAAAGACGGTGCTAAGCCGTTATGTAAATAAGGTGGTAGGCTTTTTTTTGCCTGCAACTAGGGTGGTAACGCGATAATCAAAATCGTCCCTTATTTAAAGGGGGCGATTTTTTTATGTTTTCAACCTTCACGCCAGTAATGAACTTAAAGGAGAGTATGTAGGATATGGGTATTTTACAAGATCTTGAATTTCGCGGTCTAATTAATCAGCAAACAGATGCTGAGGGACTTGAGCAATTATTAGAAAAAGAAAGCGTTAAATTATACTGTGGTTTCGATCCGACAGCAGATAGCTTACACATCGGTCATATGTTACCAGTATTAATGTTACGTCGCTTCCAATTAGCTGGTCACCAACCAATCGCACTTGTTGGCGGTGGTACTGGCATGATCGGTGACCCAAGTGGTAAAAAAGCAGAACGTACATTAAATACGAAAGATACAGTTGCTTACTACACAGAAAGCATTAAAAACCAACTTTCAAACTTCTTAGAGTTTGAAAACGTGGACAACCCAGCAACAATGGCTAACAACTATGATTGGCTTGGTAACTTAGATGTAATTTCATTCTTACGCGATATCGGTAAAAACTTCGGTTTAAACTATATGTTAGCAAAAGATACAGTAGCATCTCGTTTAGATACTGGTATTTCATTCACTGAGTTTAGTTATATGATTTTACAATCATACGACTTCTTAAACTTATACCAAAACCATAATTGCCGCTTGCAAATTGGTGGTAGTGACCAATGGGGTAACATTACAGCTGGTCTTGAATTAATCCGTAAATCAGAAGAAGATGCGAAAGCATTCGGTTTAACAATTCCACTAGTTACTAAATCAGACGGTACAAAGTTTGGGAAAACAGAAGGCGGCGCAATTTGGTTAGACCCAGAGAAAACAACTCCTTACGAGTTCTACCAATTCTGGATTAACACAGATGACCGTGACGTTGTTAAATACTTAAAATACTTCACATTCTTATCTCATGAAGAAATTCTTGAGCTTGAAAAGCAAGTAGCTGAAGCACCAGAAAAACGTGCAGCACAAAAAGCATTAGGTTCTGAAATGACAAAACTTGTTCACGGCGAAGAAGCATTAGAGCAAGCGATTAAAATTTCAGCTGCATTATTCAGCGGTTCTGTAGCAGAACTGACTGCAAGCGAAATCGAGCAAGGATTCAAAGACGTACCATCTGTAGAACGTCCTGCAGAAGATACAGTATTAATCGACTTACTTGTAGAAAGCAAAATCTCTCCATCAAAACGTCAAGCACGTGAAGATGTAACAAATGGTGCAATCTACGTAAACGGTGAGCGTACACAAGCATTAGACTACGTTGTAACAGAAAACGACCGCATCGAAGGTAAATTCACAATCATTCGCCGCGGTAAAAAGAAATATTTCTTAATTCGTTACTAATCAGAAAAGAATATAAAACAAATAATACCCCGAATTGTAGGATGAAAAGTCTATGATTCGGGTTTTTTTTATGTACGAATTTAGATTGCCCTACGAGTTCTTGTAAATAGAATATGAAGAATTAATACGATCATATAAAGTAAGCTAATGAGCATAACAATAAATGCTGTTGGATAAAATTTTGCTGCATATATAAAGAAATCGATTTGATAAATATCTTGGTAATTTGAAACGGTGCCTTTAAAGTGATTCGTAAACTTGGCGCTATATTTCCATTCATCAGGATCATCTATCAAATTACTCCCCTGATACCAATTAATAAGTGCGGAAGTAATAAACAACATACATGCACTACCTAATTGAACCATTTGATTTATTGTCAAAATGAATCAACCTCCTATTTTATGGTTATTATAGCGTGCATTCGCATTCTTGTAACCTTTTTGTTGTAATCTCCTTTTCGAGTTCATACGGAAATCACATGTAAGCGGTATGATAAATGTATAATAAATAGAAAGGAGTGGTAAAACAAAATGTCACTAGAAGCGCTCATTATTTTTTCTTTGCTAAACGCAGGTCAGCTTGCAGAGAATTCGAAGGTGGATGTACATAAAGAGCAGAAAGATGCTTATGTATATGTTCAGAAAGAGGAAAATAAATAATTTTATTTTATATATAAACGAAAAAAGCCAATCCAGAGGATTGGCTTTTTGTCATTAACGAGAGTAGAACTCTACGATTAATGCTTCGTTGATTTCAGCTGCTAACTCAGAACGCTCAGCGTGACGAGTGTAAGTAGCTTCTAATTTATCAGCATCGAAAGTTAAGTATTCTGGTACGAAGTTGTTAACTTCGATCGCTTCTTTAACAACAACAAGGCTGTTAGATTTTTCGCGAACGCTGATTGTTTGACCAGGTTTTACACGGTAAGATGGGATATCTACGCGAGATCCATCAACTGTGATGTGACCGTGGTTTACTAATTGGCGAGCTGCACGACGAGTGCGAGCTAAGCCCATACGGTAAACTAAGTTGTCAAGACGAGCTTCAAGAAGGATCATGAAGTTTTCGCCGTGCTTACCAGGCATTTTACCTGCTTGGTCAAATGTGCGACGGAATTGACGCTCAGTCATGCCGTACATGTGACGAAGTTTTTGTTTCTCTTGTAATTGTAAACCGTATTCTGAAAGTTTCTTACGTTGGTTAGGACCGTGAGGACCTGGTGCGTAAGGGCGTTTTTCTAATTCTTTTCCTGTGCCGCTTAGAGAGATTCCAAGACGACGAGACAGTTTCCAAGCTGGACCTGTATAACGAGCCATAGTTGACTCCTCCTTTAAAAATGTTTTTATTTACGTAAAATAAAAACAGACGTAATCGATATTTACGGGCATTTTGTTTTCATGTACCTTCGCTCCAGCAGCAGGGAGTTACGAGATACACCTCCGTAGAGGAACAAAATACAAACGATAAACTCACATTACAAGGCTGCCTTTTTATTTTACACAAACGCTATTATATCTTTTACCTAGAGTTTCGTCAAGTGAGTACGTTTTTGTTTTATGCATATAAATTTTGGAAATTAATAAGAAGGAATTTAAAACGATATACAAGAATTGATAGAAACACAAATAAAACGCTTACATAAAATGTAGTAAAAAATGTTCATTAATTTTTTGTTGATGAATATGCGGCAATAAAAACATAAAAGGGGATGTTTTTATGAAAAAGAAGCATATGGAGACAGCGTTAATTCATCACGGTTATACATCTGAGGAACATAAAGGAAGTTTAACACCACCGCTATTTCAAACGTCTACATTTACATTTGAGACTGCGCAGCAAGGAGAGGCGAGTTTTGCGGGAGTGGATCCATCTTATATTTACTCAAGACTTGGAAATCCAACTGTAAAATTATTTGAAGAACGTATGGCGGTGTTAGAAGGAGGAGAAGAAGCACTTGCTTTCGGATCAGGAATGGCAGCTATTTCAGCAACGTTAATTGGCTTTCTAAAAGCTGGAGATCATATTATTTGTTCAAATGGATTATACGGGTGCACGTACGGTTTTTTAGAAGTGTTAGAAGAAAAATTTATGATTACGCATTCGTTTTGTGATATGGAGACAGAGGATGATGTTGAAAATAAAATCCGTCCAAATACAAAGGTTATTTTCGTTGAAACACCGATTAATCCAACGATGAAATTAATCGATTTAAAACAAGTTATTCGGGTTGCGAAGCGAAATGGCTTACTTGTCGTTGTTGATAATACGTTTTGTTCACCTTATTTACAAAGACCGCTTGATCTTGGTTGTGACGCGGTCGTTCATAGTGCGACAAAATATATTGGCGGTCATGGCGATGTTGTGGCGGGTGTAACGATTTGTAAAACGAAAGCGTTAGCTGAAAAAATTCGCCCGATGCGAAAAGATATCGGTGGTATTATGGCGCCGTTTGATGCATGGTTATTGTTACGCGGATTAAAGACGTTAGCGGTAAGAATGGACCGCCATTGTGATAATGCCGAAAAAATTGTATCGTTTCTGAAAAATCATGATGCGGTAGAAGGTGTTTGGTATCCAGAAGGTGAGTTAGCATCTCTCCAAATGAAACGAGGCGGCGGTGTGATTTCTTTTTCAGTAAAAGGCGGAAAAGAAGAGACGCAAGCGTTTATCAATGACCTTCACTTTATTACAATTGCCGTAAGTTTAGGGGATACAGAAACGTTAATTCAGCATCCGGCAACGATGACGCACGCTGCGATTCCAGCTGAGCTAAGACAAGAAATGGGTATTTACGATAATTTAATACGTTTATCTGTCGGTTTAGAATCATGGGAGGATATCGTTTCTGATTTAGAGCAGGCACTAAAGAAAATATCTACTGTTAGTAATCAATAAAAAAGAGTGAGCTATCGGTTTCGTACGTGATGTACGCAATCGATAACTCGCTCTTTTCTTTTTTAAATATGTTTTAGGAGTGTTTCCACAAACTTTTCTAAATAGCGCTGATCTACTTCATCAAAACGATTTTTTTCAGGGCTATCAATATCAAGTACTCCAACGACAGTTCCTTCTTTCACGATCGGTACAACGATTTCTGAATTCGAAGCACTATCGCAAGCGATATGTCCTGGGAATTGGTGAACGTCTGCTACAAGCTGCGTTGTTTTTGTTTCAGCTGCAACGCCGCAAACGCCTCGTCCAAATGGAATGCGCACGCAAGCAGGCATTCCTTGGAAAGGTCCAAGAACAAGCTGATTTCCTTCTGTTACATAAAAGCCAACCCAATTCACACGATCTAAAAATTGATTTAATAATGCGGACGCATTTGATAAGTTTGCGACTACGTTCGGTTCGCCAGTTAATAATGCATCCAGTTGTTTAATTACTGTCTCGTATTGTTGCACGCGAGAACCTGCATAACTTTCTTTTGTAAACATGGAAACAACTCCCTTTTTATCGAGATGTGTAAAATATTAGCAAAATACGATGTATTTCACATGACTTTGTCGATAGAAAATTAAAGGAATTTGTCTTAAAAGTCAAGAAATTTAAACTATAGCTGTTCAGTGAGAGGAAGTGAGCGCATGAAACAGACGAAACAAAAAGTAATTGATGCGGCAATATCGTTGTTTAACACGAAAGGTTATGATGGAACGTCGGTGCGAGAAATTGCAAAGCGAGCGGATGTGAATGTAGCGAATATTTCATATTATTTTGCTGGAAAGCAAGGTTTATTAGAACAGCTTATTACTGACTTTTTAGAAGGATATATTCATGTGATTGAAATGTCGTTCGAACAGAGGGAATATTTGACGGCTAAAGATGTGATGGTGCAAATGGTGCGCGGGATTTTACGATATCAATTTGAAAATAGGGAACTGACACGTTTCTTCTACCGAGAGCTTTCACTTGATACGACATTAATTCGTGAAGTGATGACCATTTACTTTTCTAAAGAAAGATATTATATAGAGCAAATGATTAGACAGGGACAAATGAAGCAAGAGTTTAAGAAGGTATCTTTTACAATGTTTATGACGCAATTAAAAGGCATGATGAATATGCCGTTTTTATATCCGCAATATATATCAGAAGTGCTGCATTCTTTTCCGTCTGAGACATTTTTCATAGAAATGTACACGAAGGAAATTGAACAATGGATGGAACAAACATTATGTATAACGAATATGTATCAGGAATGGCCAAGAGCTGTTCATATGTGAAAAATCCCCACCTAACGAACTGAGGTGGGGATTTTTGTGCTTACTTTTCTTTGCCATACATTGTTGCATAATAGCGCGATAATTGTTAAAGCGGCTCCGGAAATTTCAATTTTGTCGACTGTATAACCTCGAAAGATGGAACCGATAAGTGCAAGTACAGGAACTAAATTCATAAATAATATGCCGTTAATAGATGAAATATAGCGATTTCCTGTGTTCCAGCAAAATACAGCGATAACGCCTGCAATAATCGACATATACAAGAGTTCAAAACGAACGTTCATAATTGTACGTAGTGACGGTACAGTAATGACGTTTGTGTAAGTGAAGACAGTGACGATAACGATGAGTGAAATCGAGCCGAATAAACAAGTTAACGTCGTATATCTGAGTGGTGACCAAGATTGAAAACGAGCACCACCGTTCGTGTAAATGACCCAGCAAGTAACGCCGCATAGCATAAGTATATTTGTTGAGAGGTGACTGGCAGCTCCAAATAATAAGTGAATATTTCCTTTTGAAATGACAAGCATAACACCGAGCAATGCAACGAACATACAAAGGAATGTGTAGTTTTGTGGGCGTTTGTTTTTTGTTATCCACTGCAATAATAAAGCGATGAGCGGCATAAGAGACTGAATCATCGCAGCATGGATCGCTCCAGAAGGCCCAGCAAGTTGTTGGCCGTAAAAAATGAGAAAACCATATCCAGCGAAACCGACTGTTCCGTAAAAGAATAGCGAAAGTGTTCTTTTTTCTAAGCGGAGTGAAGTTTTTCCTTCAGTAATGAATAGCAAAATAAGAAAAATAATAGCTGCTGATCCGTATCGGATAGTTGTGAAGAAGAACGGATCGATAAACTGCAGGGCATTTGCCATGACAGGAAACATAAATCCCCAAGCAGTTACGGCAAGTAAGCATAGGAGGGATCCGAGTAGCATTTGTTTTTTGTCCAAGAGTATCTTTCCCCTTTTCATTTCGTTATAGTAAGTTGATGAAATAAGTATAAAGATTAATTGTTTATAGAAGGAAATATCGATTTTTTATGACAGTTATAACTTTTTGTTAGAGGTGTGTACGATGGATTTGGAAGCAGTACGATCGTTTATTGAGGTGAAGAATACGCGAAGTTTATCAAAGGCGAGTAAGCTTTTACATATTTCTCAACCGGCGCTTAGTAAGCAAATTCAAAGGTTAGAAGCGGATTTAGAGGTTACTTTACTGAAGCGTTCCGCGCAAGGAGTGGAATTAACAGAGGCTGGAGAGTTATTTATAACAAGGATGTTAACGATTTTGGAACACATACATGAAGTGAAAGCCGAAATGAAGAATTTTCAAGAGAAGCGGAAAATTTCTATAGGCATATTGCCAAGTTTGGCAGCACATTATATATCAAAATATAAAGATGTGATAGGTGATGGATTCGAAGTAGAATGGAAAATTGAGCATACGAAAGTACTAATGGGACTTTTTAAAGAACGGAAGATTGAAGTGATGTTCGTCGATTCAGTAGTAGAAGACGCTACGTGTATAAAAGAAATGCGAGAAGAAAAAATTGTTTGTGTAGTTTCAAGGGATCATCTTTATAAAGAGAAAATAGTAATCCGAATGGAAGATTTGCAAAATGAAAAGTTAATCGTATATCCAGAAATTTGTGATGTAAGGAAAATGATTACGAATATGTTTCAAGGGATAGGTGCGAAACCAATCATTGCATTTGAAACTTCTTATGCAGAACCGATGCTTGCGATGGTCGGAGCTGGACTTGGTATTACGTTACTTCCAGAAATGGCAGTAGAGCAAGCGGTAAAGCAAGGGAATGTGCATGCGATTTCTATTGAACCACCACTTGTGCGCAAAATTTATTTCGTATCTCATATGAAAGAGAACCTGTTATTGCAATCATTTGATGATGGGAGATAATCCAAACAGAAGATTGAGAAAGATTACAATTGCATTGAAAGAAACATGAAATTTTAAAAAAAACTAGGTCAAAAACAAGCCATTACATGGTATGATTAGTACATTGTTAGTTGTTAAATATAGGGGAATTCCCTTTTTATACATAATGCCTTCCATTTCATAAACGGAACGGACAAAAAAAGAGATATAACTAGGAGGCTTTTTTGCATGGATTCTATCCTGACGATCGTTATCATTGTAGTAAGCTCTATTCTAGTGCTGCTCATGATAGAGCTTGTGATAAGAAATCGTTCATATAAAGATATTGAAGCACTGGAGCAGTGGAAACAAGAGATAAAAGATAAGCCTGTGGCAGATGAATTAAAACGGGTGAAAGACTTAAATATGACAGGTCAAACAGAAGAACTGTTTGGTAAATGGCGTGAAGAATGGGATGAGATTGTATCAACAACCCTTCCGAAAGCAGACAAAGATTTAGCGCAAGCGCGAAAATTCGCCTCGCAATTCTCCTTCCGAAAAGCAAAGCATGCGATGAATGAATCCATAAGTGGTTTAGATGACGCTGATAATCGTATTACAGACATTTTAAATGAATTACAGCAATTGTTAGAAAGCCATGAAAAAAACAGCTCGGAAATTGAAGGGTTACGTGATACATATCGTAGTATGAAGAAGAGTGTTCTTGCTCATAGACATATGTATGGAGCAGCAGAGCAGAAAATCGAAGAAATGCTAGACGCTGAATCTAATAAGTTTAAAAGCTTTGAAGAGGCAACAGATAATGGCGACTATTTAAAAGCGAGAGAAATTGTTATTAGTTTGGAAGAAGGTTTGGCAAACTTAGAAATCATTATTCACCAAATTCCAGATTTATTGGTAGAGTGTCAAGCGACGTTACCAGTTCAGCTGGAAGATTTATTACACGGACATAATGATATGGTAAGACAAGGTTATGTATTAGAGTATTTGGAAGTCCCTAAAGAAGTTCGTGATATGACGACGCAACTACAAACATGTTTAATGGATATACAAGAGCTTCATATAACGGAAGCAGCTGAAAAAGTAGAAAACTTAAAAACGCGTTTAGATGGCTTCTATGATCAACTGGAACAAGAAGTACATGCGAGACATTATGTCGAGCAAAAAACACTTTCTGTTTATGAAGACTTAGAAGAAATTCGCATTGAAACGATTGAAACAAAAGCAGAAACACAACTTGTGAAACAAAGTTATCAGTTACAAGATAAGGACATTGAGTCTCAAAAAGTAATTGAAAAGCAAATGCACATTTTAACGAAACGTTTTGAAATGCTGCAATTACGCGTTGCGGAACAAGATATTGCCTTTTCTATTATTCGTGAGGAATTAGAAGAGGTTTATGAGCAATGTGAAACGTTAAAAGTACTTCATGCAGAATATAAAGAAATGCTGCAAACGATGCGTAAAGAGGAATTTGAAGCGCGTGAGAAGTTACAAGAAATGCGAAATATTATTTTTGAAACGAAACGTTTTATGCAAAAGTCGAATTTGCCAGGTCTTCCAGAAAGCATTATGGAAGATTTACAAAGAGGACAAATGGCAATGCAAGCTGTATATGAACAGTTAGAAGTGAAACCGTTAAATATGAACGCTGTAAATAGCAGTTTAGAAGAAGCGTACACAACTGTTAATGGTGTAGCTGAAATGACAGAAGAGTTAATTGGACAAGCGTATTTAGTTGAAAAATTAATTCAATACGGTAATCGTTACCGCAGTCATGATGAGAACCTTGCAGAGAGCTTAAATTATGCGGAGAAATTATTCCGTGAATATCAATACGATGCAGCTTTAGAACAAGCGGCTTCTATACTAGAGCAACTTGAACCTGGCGTTGTTCAAAAAATAGCTGAATATGTAGACAATGAACAAACCCTTTCATAAGGGTTTGTTTTTTTGTGTAATTTTGCAGGCGATGTTGCTATAATGAATAGCGGAATACAGCAAGGTTATTCGTTTCAAAATAAAGTGAAACTGTAATCAGTGGGGGGATCTCACTAATTATTATTATTCACTAATCGGGATAAAACGGAACCTTTGCGTAGTCTTAGCGTAATGACACGTATTTGTGATATGATTATATGATGTGATAGCGCTGAAAGGGGAAGAACGATGATCTATTTTGATAATAGTGCGACGACGAAGCCATATCCAGAAGCCCTTCAATCGTACGTAACGGTTGCTGGAAAATATTTTGGAAACCCTTCTTCTATTCATTCGCTTGGGGGAGAGGCAGAGCGTCTATTAACACAATCAAGAACGATTGCAGCGCAGCTTCTTCATGTTAAACCTTCTGAGATTATTTTCACATCAGGTGGAACGGAAGGGAATAACCTTGCGATTAAAGGAATAGCGATGAGGAATCGTTCGCGCGGTAAACATATCATTACAACAAATATTGAACACGCGTCTGTGTTTGAAGCATATAAACAATTAGAAGATCTCGGTTTTGATGTAACATATTTACCGGTTAATGAGCATGGTGTTGTATCGGTAGAGGATGTAAAACGAGCCCTTCGTGAAGATACGATTCTTGTGTCAATTATTCACGTGAACAACGAGACTGGAGCAATTCAGCCTGTTGCTGAAATTGGAACGTTATTATCGAACTATCCGAAAATAAGATTCCATGTGGACCATGTACAAGGGATAGGAAAAGTACCGCTTGATTTATATGCTTCTTATATTGATCTTTGCTCAATATCTGGACATAAATTCCACAGTGTAAAAGGAACGGGTCTTCTTTATGTACGTGATGGCGTAAGGTTAGATCCAATTTTATCAGGTGGTCAACAAGAGCTTAAATATCGCTCTGGTACAGAAAACTTACCTGGCATTGTAGCGATGGTGAAAGCACTTCGCATGACAATGGAACAAGTGAAAGAAAAGATAGCTCATTTGCACAATTTACAAACAGAGCTTGTCCGTTTCTTGAAAGAGATGGAAGATGTAACGATCAATACGTCGCTTGCATATGCAGCACCGCACATTTTAAATGTATCATTTGTTGGTTTAAAACCAGAAGTGGTCGTTCATGCTTTAGAAGAGCACGGTGTATATGTATCGACGAAGTCTGCTTGTTCTTCAAAAGCAAATGAAGTGAGCAGAGTGTTAGTGTCAATGGGAGTACCCCATGCCGCTGCTGCAAGTGCTATTCGCATTAGTTTGGCACCAGAAAACACGATGGAAGAAGTAAAACAATTTGAAGGTATTGTGAAAGAGACGATGCCAAAATTACATGAAGTGATGAGGTAAAGGAATATGATGACATATGAATATATTTTAGTTCGTTATGGAGAGATGACGACTAAAGGTAAGAACCGCTCTAAATTTGTAAGCACATTAAAAGATAACGTAAAGTTTAAACTGAAAAAGTTCCCAAATATTAAAATTGATGCAACGCATGACCGTATGTACATTCAATTGAATGGCGAAGACCATGAAGCAATTTCTGAAAGATTGAAAGATGTATTCGGTATTCATAAGTTTAACTTAGCGATGAAAGTACCATCAGAATTAGAAGATATTAAAAAAGGTGCATTAGCAGCTTTCTTACAAGTAAAAGGCGATGTGAAAACATTTAAAATTACAGTGCACCGTTCTGATAAGCGCTTCCCAATGAAGACGATGGAGTTACTTCCAGAAATCGGTGGGCACATTTTAGAAAATACAGAGGATATCACAGTAGATGTTCATAATCCAGATGTGAATGTACGTATAGAAATTCGCAGTGGTTACAGCTATATTATGTGTGGTGAGCATATGGGAGCTGGTGGTTTACCAGTTGGCGTTGGCGGAAAAGTAATGGTACTTCTTTCTGGTGGTATTGATAGCCCAGTAGCAACGTACTTAACGATGAAACGCGGCGTGTCTGTGGAAGCAGTTCATTTCCATAGCCCACCTTTCACAAGCGAGCGTGCAAAACAAAAAGTAATCGATTTAGCACAAGAGTTAACGAAGTACTGTAAACGTGTAACGCTTCACCTTGTTCCATTTACAGAAGTGCAAAAAACGATTAATAAAGAAATTCCATCTAGCTATTCAATGACAGTTATGCGCCGTATGATGATGCGTATTACAGAGCGTATCGCAGAGGAGCGTAATGCACTTGCAATCACGACTGGTGAAAGTCTTGGACAAGTAGCAAGCCAAACATTAGATAGTATGCATACTATCAACGAAGTAACAAACTATCCGGTTATTCGTCCACTTATTACGATGGATAAATTAGAAATTATTAAAATCGCTGAAGAAATCGGCACATATGATATTTCAATTCGTCCGTACGAAGATTGCTGTACAGTATTCACACCAGCAAGCCCAGCGACGAAGCCGAAGCGTGAAAAAGCGAATCGTTTTGAAGCAAAATACGATTTTACACCATTAATCGATGAAGCTGTAGCGAACAAAGAAACAATGGTATTACAAACGGTAGAAGTAGTGGCGGAAGAAGAAAAATTCGAAGAACTTTTCTAAAACCATAAATTACCATATCTAAAATATGTATGAAGTCATGTTGTTTATCACACTCTATACTCACAAGGAGGTGATACAACATGGCAAGCAACAATAAATTAGCAGTATCTGGTGCTCAAGCAGCATTAGATCAAATGAAATACGAAATCGCTCAAGAGTTTGGTGTTCAACTTGGAGCTGATGCAACATCTCGCGCTAACGGTTCTGTTGGTGGCGAAATCACTAAACGTCTAGTTTCACTAGCTGAGCAACAATTAGGCGGTTTCCAAAAATAATCCCATATATGATGGCTTAGAAAGAGCGGGTTCTCCCGCTCTTTCTTTTTGTTGTTTGCACCGCTATACATTCATTTCGACATAGACATAAAAAATTTGTCAAAAGAAGAGGGTTCAAAATTGACTGAAAATTCTTTATTATATAAGGGAGGCATAGAAATGGAGGAGGATATTGTATGAAGAGAGAAGAATTGTTTGCACCGCCGTCTTATAATTTAGTTTCTGAAATAGAGAAATATACAAGTGATAAAGAGAAGCTTGCTTTAATTTGGCAAGATGATAAAGGGAATAGAAGAGAAGTTACATACGCTGAGTTAATGAAAGGTGCGAATAAAATTGGAAACGCTTTTATAAAGAGTGGTCTGCAAAAAGGGGACAAGCTCCTCATTATGATGCCACGTTTAATTGAAGCGTACATGACGTATATCGCTGCGATTAAAGCAGGATTTGTCGTAATTCCGAGTTCGGAAATGTTGCGCAAAAAGGACATCGAATATCGCATTGGGCATGGGGAAGTAAAAGCAATCGTAAGTTATGAGCCGTACATTGGGCAGTTTGATGATATAGAAGCGATGGAATCTCTTCAAAAATTCGTTCTGAGCGAGCGGTCAGTAGATGGATGGATTAATTTAAAAACAGCGTTAGAAACAGAAAGTGACCTGTTAGAAATGGCGAAGACAGATAAAGAAGATATGGTCTTTTTATCTTACACGTCAGGGACGACAGGAAATCCAAAAGGTGTTGTTCATACGCATGCGTGGGCATACGCTCATTTACGTACGAGCGCTCCAAATTGGCTCGGAATTGAAGAGAATGATGTTGTATGGGCGACGGCTAGTCCAGGCTGGCAAAAGTGGATTTGGAGCCCGTTTTTAGCAACTCTCGGATCAGGTGCAACAGGATTTGTATACAACGGTAAATTTGAACCGAAAACGTATTTAAACTTATTAGGTGATAATAAGGTGAATGTGCTTTGTTGTACGCCGACTGAGTATAGATTAATGGCAAAAGTAGAAGACTTAAGTGAGTACAATTTAGAAGCGTTACATAGCGCTGTATCCGCAGGTGAGCCGTTAAATAGAGAAGTCATTGAAATGTTCCAAAAGCACTTTAATATTACAGTAAGAGACGGCTATGGGCAAACGGAAAACACATTACTTGTTGGTGTAATGAAAGGAATGGATATTAGACCAGGATCAATGGGAAAACCAACGCCAGGCAACCACGTTGATATTGTAGATGAGGAAGGTATTCCGGTAAAGGTAGGAGAAGTTGGTGATATTGCAGTTCACTTTGAAACACCAGCCCTCTTTAAACAATATTATAAAGACGATGAGCGCACAGCGATGCAATTCCGCGGTGATTATTATATTACCGGTGATAAAGCGAAGAAAGATGAAGAAGGCTATTTCTGGTTTGAAGGGCGCGGTGATGATATTATTATTAGCTCTGGTTATACAATTGGGCCGTTTGAAGTAGAAGATGCGCTCGTAAAACATCCTTATGTAAGAGAGTGTGCGGTTGTCGCAAGCCCTGATGAAATTCGCGGAAGTGTCGTGAAGGCATTTATCGTATTAAGAGAGAATATAGACAAGAACGAAGAAACATTAATTCCAGTACTCCAACAACACGTCAAAGAACTCACTGCACCATATAAATACCCTCGCAAAATTGAATTTGTAGATGAACTACCAAAAACGATTTCCGGAAAAATTCGCCGTATTGAACTTAGAAAAAAAGAGATGGAGATTCCGTCAAAATAATTTTGAAAACAGTGAAGGAAATAGTTGAATGCAATGGCAAACAATGATAATATAAAAACGAACACAAGTTCGATTTTATAAACTTAAAAAAGAGGTGTCCGTATGATTTTAGGTATTAATCCGTACTTAGTTTTAGATGGTAGTGGGCAAGAGGCTGTACAGTTTTATAAAGAGGCGTTAGACGCAAAAGTAGAAGTCCTGCAAACTTTTGGTGACATGCCTGAAAATCCAGAATATCCGATTCCAGCTGAAGCGAAAGAGCGCGTTTTACATGCTACTTTAAAAGTTGGTAATACGGACCTTATGATTTCTGATACATTCCCAGGTCAAGGGCATGCAATCGGATCTCAAGTAACAATTGCAATTCAAATTAGTAATGCAGAAAAAGCAAAAGAAGTATTCGAAAAGTTACAAGAGGGTGGAGAAGTTATTATGCCACTTCAAGAAACGTTCTGGAGCCCAGCATACGGACAACTAAAAGATAAATTTAGCATTGAATGGCAAATCACAACGAATCCTACTGAACAAAATTAATTTTTGGAAAAGCACCATTTTTAATCGAAATGGTGCTTTTTTTATACGCTCTAATTTCGTAGACTAAAGGAAAAAGGAGATGGGATATATGGGAGAAATTTGGTATGGCGGCACCATTTACACGATGCGAGAAGAGAATGAAAAAGTAGACGCTGTTTATGTTGAAAAGGGCATGATCGTTGATGTCGGGAGTAAAGAAGAGTTAGAAGACCGATATGCTACGGTTAAATTTCACGATTTAGAAGGCAAAACGATGATTCCAGGTCTCGTTGATAGTCATATGCATCTGATTGGCCATGGGGAGAGATTACTTCGATTAGATCTATCAAATTGTACATCTTATAGCGAAGTGTTGACTCTTGTTCAGAACCGAGTAGAAGAAGCGCCAAAAGGTTCTTGGATTATTGGAGAAGGCTGGAATGAAAATAATTTTACAGATACAAAAAAAGTTCACGTACGTGATCTAGATGAAATCTCTAAAGAACACCCCATTTTATTAAAGCGCGTTTGTCGCCACGTTACATGGGTGAATTCATACATATTGCAAGAGGCGAACATAACAGAAATGACGCAAGACCCGAAAGGCGGGAAAATCGGCCGGGATTCATCAAATATGTTAACAGGCCTTTTATATGAACAAGGGCAAGAATTAATTAAACATGTGCAGCCGGAAATTGATGAAGCTTATTTACAAAGAGCCCTGCAAACAGCAATTAAAGATTGTTGGCAATATGGACTTGTTGGCGGGCATACGGAAGATTTAAATTATTACGGTGGTTTTAGAAAAACGCACAATGCGTTTTCTCATGTTATAAAAGAAATGTCATTTAAAGCACATTTACTCGTTCACCATGAAGTAGCACATGAACGAAAAGAATATAAAAATGAACACTATATTGAATTTGGTGCGATGAAAATTTTTTCTGACGGTTCTTTTGGCGGAAGAACAGCTTTATTAAGTGAACCGTATGAAGATGCGAAGGAAACAAATGGAGTTGCCATTTTCTCACGTGAAGAGCTTGCAGGTTTAGTGAAAAAAGCACGAGATTTACATATGCCAGTTGCGATTCATACAATCGGTGACTTGTCGCTCCAGTATGTCATTGATGCACTTGAATTATACCCACCCGCAGAAGGATCGCGTGATCGCATTATTCATTGCCAGCTTGCTCGTGAAGAGTTAATTGAGAGAATGAAAAACTTGCAAGCCATTATTGATATACAACCGGTCTTTGTTTCATCGGATTTCCCATCAGTCATTGAAAAATTAGGGGAGCAACGTCTTCGTTATGCTTACGCTTGGAAGACGTTACTGGAAGCGGGATTACACTGCAACGGTGGGTCTGACGCACCAATTGAACAAGTGAATCCGTTTTTAGGTATATATAGTGCTGTTACACGCAGAAGTTTTATTGACGGCGTATGCTATATGCCAGAGGAAAGATTAACGGTATATGAAGCTATCTCTTTATTTACAACAGGAAGTGCCTATGCAATCGGAAAAGAAGCGAAGCGAGGACGAATTGCAAAAGGATATGAAGCGGACTTTACGATAGTAGATCGAAACATATTTGAGATAGAGGCAGAAGAAATAAAAGAAGTACAGGCAGAAATGACTGTAATTGATGGGAAGATTGTGTATAGGAAAGACGCGTAAAAATATATCGACTTACCAACAAAAAATGAAAAGAATAGTGGCCGGTAGCGAGAGAAATAAATAACCGCCGAATTATGGAATCTCATAATTCGGCGGTTATTTTCATGCTATAAAAATGTTCTCTGTACTTTTTCCCAGAAGGAATTGTTTTTTAATTTAACTGTTTTAATTTGTTTATCGCTTAAGCGTACAACAGCTTTTTCCACTTGTTTAATGCTCAGCGCTTCATTATCCATACCGATAACAGGATAATCGTTACCGTTTGGTTTTAGTTTTAAAGTTAATGTACGCTTGTGATTTAAAATAAACGGTGAACCGAGCGTACGGTATGTGTTGTTATTTAATGATGCTAGTTCGCTAACTTGGAAGCATGGGATGAGCGGATCAACAACCGCACCATGTAACGATTTATTGTAAGCTGTACTTCCTGTTGGGGTAGAAACAACTAAACCGTCCCCTCTAAATGTTTCGAAATATAGATCATCAACGTAAACATCTACTACGAATGTTTTAATAATGCTAGAACGTAATGAGAACTCATTTAAACAATGGAAAGATGTACCGTGATCTACATCTACCTGAATTGTTGGGTATTTTCGCACTTCAATTTCATTTTTTGTAATTTCTTGAAGGGCTGTATCAACGTGATCAATATGGAAATCGCAGTAGAACGAAATTTCATCTTTCGTAGAAATCCCTGCGTATAAGCAATCTTCTCTAAAACCAGTTTTACGAACGGCTTGTAAGAAAGTTGCATCATCTCCAACACTGACGATAGCGTTTGCATTTTTTGAATGATCTAATATGGTGAATCCATTCTCTTCTAAAATACGATAGATTGGTTTCATTTTTTCAACGAGCGTTGCTTTGTCATCACCATAAAAGAAAAATAAATTGCGACGATCTGCCATTATGTATCCCTCCACTGCAGTTAAATTTTCTGTTTTTCGTGCTACATATCATCCAAATACGTTCCCCGACGATATGTTCAAATAATATATTTCGATATAAAATGTCAAAACTCCTTTTTATTTTTAGAAAAATTTTTATATTCAATCTTATGGAATTCTGTTTAATGATGAATAAACTTGTCGATAATGGGTACGGAGTGAAAGGATGATACGTATGAAGTGGCTCGTAATTGGAATAATAATTCTTCTCCTTTTTATTTTGCTTATACTATTGTCGAAAATAAAGCTTAAAGTGACATTTTTATATTCAGAAATGGAAAAGCAATGTTTGTTTCAAGTGAAAATATGGATGATTCGATATACGTTTGACGTATTGGAAAGAATTGAAAAACAGCAGAAAAAGACAGGACAGAAAATCGAAAAAGCTGAAGAAGACGGCGGAATTGATAATAAAATTATGGCGCAACTTGATAGTATGGGCGAGCTGATAAAAAAGCTACAAGAAGTTCATACTATTGTTAAAGATTTTCTCAAACGAGTGAAAATCAATGGGTGGAAATGGCACACGCAAATTGGAGCAGGCGACGCAGCTAGCACTGGAATTGTCACTGGATATGCATGGGGGACAAAAGGAATGGCTGCTGGAGTTGTAGGACAATATATGCATATTGTCGACGTACCAGAATTTGAAATTACCCCTGTTTTTCAAGGGAAAGGATTTGCGTCAAGATGTGAATTAACAGCATCCTTTCGTATATTCCGTACTGTAAAAACAGCGGTAAAATTACTCATGTTTATGAGGAAGCAAAGATCTGGTATGACAGAAAAATCTGTTCAAGCATAGGGGGGATATAGAATGGACCATCCAATTCAAGGTTTAATGACAACCGCAATGCAGCATTTAAAACAAATGACTGATGTAAATACAATTATTGGTGACCCAATTAAAGCGGCAGATGGAAGTGTAATTCTTACCGTTTCGAAAGTTAGTTTCGGATTCGCTGCCGGTGGAAGTGAATTTGGTAAAGTAGAGCATTCAGGCCGTCATCCATTTGGCGGGGGAAGTGGTGGAGGAGTTTCTATTAATCCTGTTGCTTTTCTTGTTATAAATGGGGAAGGTGTAAAAGTGTTGCATTTAGATAAGCAAACACACGTCATCGATAAAATAATTGAATTAGCGCCACAAGCTGTTGATAAAGTGAAGGAAATGATGGATAAACGAAAAGAAGACGATCCTGAATTTCAAATTTAACAAATAAGAAGCTAATCAATGGATTAGCTTCTTTAATTTTTTTGTAAATAAAGCGATTTTATTTGCATTATCGATAGGGACAAACTATCATTTACATTGTACATATTTTGTTTAAATAAGGGAGGATTTTCAAGTGGCAAACGTAACTTTTAAAGGTAACCCAATGACTTTAGTTGGAACAGAAGTTAAAGTTGGCGATCAAGCGCCAAAATTCCAAGTATTAGCAAATGACTTATCTCCAGTAAGTTTAGAAACATACAAAGGCGAAGTAAAATTAATTAGTGTTGTACCTTCAATCGACACAGGTGTGTGTGATGCACAAACACGTCGTTTTAACCAAGATGCAGCAGGTATTGAAAACGCGAAAGTATTAACAATTAGCGCTGACTTACCATTCGCTCAAAAACGCTGGTGTGCAGCAAACGGTTTAGAAAATGTTGTAACACTTTCTGACCACCGTGACCTTTCATTCGGTGAAGCTTACGGCTTAGTAATGAAAGAGCTTCGTTTACTTGCTCGTGCAGTATTCGTAGTAGATAGCAACGACAAAGTAGTTTACGCAGAGTACGTAAGCGAAGGTACAAGCCATCCAAACTATGAAGCAGCATTAGAAGCAGCTAAATCTGCAAAATAATGTGAAGGAAATGACCTCTTATAAAGAGGTCGTTTTTTCTCATATATTGCTGCGTAATGGTACCAATATATGAGAAAAAGCGTTATATCATATATAACTGAAAGGGGAGCTCTTTGCAGGAGGTCGCTTTTTCTTTTTGGAAAAAAATACTTTGTGGTATGATATAAGTTATGTGTAAAAGAGAGAAGGAGGAATATACGTGGGTCAGACAGTAGAAACATTATTTTCTATTTTTGATTCTTCTACGGTAGTTTTACGTAAAGAATTAGATGTAACATATTTAGAGGCGCTTGTAGAAACAGGTGATAACTTGTTTGAAGGAGCGATTTTACAAGAGGAATTATCCGAATCAGCAATTGAAAGGCTGAATCGTGAATATAGTACGTTTAATGAAGAAACATATAAAGGTGAAGAAATTCGTAAAGCATTTCAGTTAGCCATTTTAAAAGGAATGAAAGAAGGCGTACAAGCGAATCATGAAATGACGCCTGATGCAGTTGGCATGTTCATGAGCTACTTATTCCATAAATTTATGCAAGGTCAAAACGAAATTACTGTGTTAGATCCTGCAATTGGAACAGGTAATTTAATGACTACAGTGTTTAATAGCGCCAAAGAAGGACTAGCAATGAGTGGATTTGGTGTAGAAGTGGATGAAGTGCTAATTAAACTTGCTTTAGTAAATGCGAATTTACAAAAGCATGCAATCGAATTCTTCCATCAAGATGGACTAGCGCCACTTTATATCGATCCAGTTGATGCAGTCATTTCAGACTTACCGATTGGTTACTATCCAAATGAAATTGGTGCAAGTGAATATAAGTTAAAAGCAGATGAAGGAATGTCGTATGCCCATCACCTATTTATTGAACAAAGTGTGAAACATACGAAAGAAGGCGGGTACTTATTCTTCCTAGTACCAAACTTCATGTTTGAAAGTGATCAAGCACCAAAATTACATGCATTTATTAAAGAAACATGTTTTATTCAAGGGCTATTACAGCTACCTGTTTCCATGTTTAAAAACGAGAAAAATGCAAAAAGTATATTTGTTCTCCAAAAGAAAGGTCCTAGTGTAACAATGCCAAAACAGGCGTTATTAGTGGAGTTACCTAAATTCTCCAACATGAAGGCGATGGAGAACATTATGGATCAATTAAATACTTGGTTTGCAACCCACAAATAAGGCAAGGTATATGTAACAGAGTTAGTAATTCATGTAGTACAGTTTTATATGATATGTCATATTTTTAAATATATACTAGATTAAACTGAATTTTTTTGAAATCTGTAATATATATTTTTTCTTGGTGTTACAATTTTTTCACTTGAAATATATGTCGGACGATGTTTAAATTAAAATCGTGAGTATAAAATTTACTAATGATGAAACGTTTTCATATTGAGTGAATTTAATTAGATAAAATCGAGCGGTTTGTGGACATATCCACACAACTACCAAGAGAAAAAGGGGCGAAAGACTAGATGTCAAAAATCATCGCGATTAACGCAGGAAGCTCTTCCTTAAAGTTCCAATTATTTGAAATGCCAAGTGAAACAGTATTAACAAAAGGTTTAGTAGAACGTATCGGTTTAGAAGATAGTGTCTTCTCAATTACTGTAAATGGCGAAAAACAAAAAGAAATTACAAACATCCCAGATCATGCAGTAGCAGTTAACATGCTTCTTAAGAAATTAACTGAAAACGGAATCGTAAAATCTCTTGATGAGATTGGCGGTATCGGTCACCGTGTTGTACACGGCGGCGAAAAATTTGCTGATTCTGTTTTAATTACTGATGAAGTATTAGCTGATATCGAAGAATTAAGCGATTTAGCACCACTTCATAACCCAGCAAACCTTGTTGGTATTAAATCATTCCAAGAAGTATTACCAAACGTACCAGCAGTAGCAGTATTCGATACAGCATTCCACCAAACAATGCCGGAATCTGCATTCCTATACAGCCTACCATATGAGTACTATGAGAAATTTGGCATCCGTAAATACGGTTTCCACGGAACTTCTCATAAATACGTAACTGAGCGTGCGGCTGAATTATTAGGTCGTCCACTTGAAAGCTTAAGCTTACTTTCTTGTCACTTAGGTAACGGTGCAAGTATCGCAGCAGTAGAAGGCGGAAAATCTATCGATACTTCTATGGGCTTCACTCCACTTGCTGGTGTAACAATGGGTACACGTTCTGGTAACCTTGACCCTGCGTTAATTCCATACATCATGGAAAAAACAGGCCAAACAGTAGAAGAAGTAGTTAACGTATTAAACAAGAAGAGTGGTATGTTAGGTCTTACTGGTTACTCTAGTGACCTACGTGACATCATTGCGAAAGAAGAAGAAGGCGACCACCGTGCGAAAGTAGCACTTGATGTATTCGTAAGCCGTATCCACAAATACATCGGTTCTTACACTGCTCGTATGAAAGGTGTAGACGCAATCATCTTCACAGCTGGTGTAGGTGAAAACAGTGCAATTATTCGTGAGCGCGTATTAGAAGGCCTTGAGTACATGGGCGTATACTTCGACGTAAAACGTAATAACGTATTTGGTGAAGAAGCATTCATCAGTTTCCCGCACTCTCCAGTAAAAATTATCGTAATTCCAACTGACGAAGAAGTTATGATCGCTCGTGACGTACTACGTCTTGGAGATATTGGTTAATATACTATATGAAAAGAAAGACGAGATCCTTATGGGATTTCGTCTTTTTTCTTTTGGATATATTTCAAAATTCCATCCGGATATAGTAATTTTTCTTTTTGAATGAATGCAGTGAGGGAAATCCATTTTGCATATGACAGTGTTTGTTCATCTTGTATATTCAGTATTTCCATTTCATATAGTGACATGTCTAATAAGCGTAAAGAATATAGCTGAATGATTTCATGACCAATTTCCTCACCTAGATGAAAGATGTTTTCTAAGCAGCCTAAATAATTGGTAATTTCCACTTCTGTATGAAGCTCTTCTTGAAATTCACGAATAACGGTATGTGCTGATTTTTCACCAATTTCAATTGAGCCGCCAAGAGGTCGGTAATATGTTTCATCGCCTGTATGATATTCTTGTACGAGAAGGCGATCGTGATGTATAGCAATGCCAAAGGCTTTTGCACGTGGATACATATATAACCACTCCTTATTTCTTTTGTATAAGGATGATTATAAGGCAGTGTGTAATAAAAAGTATCGTGTTTAAGCTTGCGGTCTAATCGTGATCCCATCAAATAAGTCATTCCAAAATACTTCATTGTACTGAAATACATCCATAATAGGGCATTTTATAGCGCAAATATTTTGTAATTCCCAATCTTCTGGGGTAACAGTTGTTACATCTGCAGGAATGAGTAATAGGACAGAAAAATTATGTTTGACTATTTGAGATAAAATTAGTTCTAATGAACGTGCTTCTTCGTATGTTCCTCCAGTTCGAATAAACAATGTGGATTCTGCCGTTTCCATTGTAGTTAGAAAACGATGAATTCGATGCTCATAGTTTAACTTAATTTCTGTATAAGAAGGCCAAGAAGTTGGTGTGTTTACATCTGTTTTAAAGTCATGGCAGGAGTCGATTTCATATAGGTTGTCACGGAGTCTTAATTTCGCACCATCATCCCAAAATGAGATGAAAGATAAGTTTTCGAACTGTAAAAAACGGTCAAATCGATTTTGTAATAATACATTCACTTTTTCTAATGAAGGGCTTAGCATAAAATCGATAACGCCAAAAAAGGGTGATAATTTGAATTGATATAACGCCCAAGCAGGCCAGCAGTTTTGTCCTAAGCTGAATACTGCATTATATTCTTTTTTTATATTGGATAGATTCATGTGATTTATCTCATCCTTTTTGCTAATATTTTATGTCATTAAAAAATGGTATGTGAATAAAGATAGACAAGCATATTTGCAAAGAATAAGCAGAAATATGTTACAATAGAAAAAAATCGAACGAGGTGGTTGTTACGATGCGATCGAAGCGAGAACAAGCCATTTTAGACAATATAAAAGAATGGGAATCGCAATTAGTTGAGCAAGAAGCGACTGATTTTCAAAAAATGTTTGATAAATGGGTACATACGACAATTGCGAAATTACCTGAGAAAAAACGAAAAGATTTCTTTACGAAAGCAGATGGATGGCTCTTTCATTTGCATGCATTGATTCAAAGTTCACAATCACAGTTAGACGCGCGTAATCGTATTTTAGGAACGTCGAGATTATTTGATGAATCAATTGAGCAACTAGAAGATTTGAAAGCATTATCTATTGATCAGTTAACATACATAGCAGAGCAGCAAACAGCGCGACATCGCCTATATTCATTCGTACAAGGCGGAGCAACAGGTGCTGGTGGTTTATTATTATTAACAGCCGATTTTCCGGTTATGATCGCATTAAATGTGAAGGCTGTCCAACTTATTGCAACATCATTTGGACATGATGTGAACAAGCCTTATGAAATGATGCTTGCGTTAAAGGTGTTTCATGCGTCATTACTACCAGGAAGGCTTCAGCAATACGCATGGTACAATTTACTGCAAGAGCTAGAGCAAGAAGATTCATTCTTCTATGAAGGAGACGAAGCGGTGTTACAGCCAGCTTCTACTGAAGTTGTGTTAAAACAAATTTTGAAAACATTTTCGATTTATGCTCTTCGTCGTAAATTATTCCAAGGTATTCCGGTAATTGGAATGGCAATCGGGTCTACAGTGAACTATCGTTTAACGAGAAACGTTACTGAATTTGCAAATAGATTTTATCAAGTGCGCCACATAGTCGAGAAGGAAAAAAGAGCGTAAAAAAAAGCGAGAGGCCGAAGCCTTTCGCTTTTTTTAATTTGTTGCATGCTTTTTGGACATTGGAATAGATACTGGTTGCTTTTCTGCTTTCTTCTCTGCTTTTGGATAATAAATTAAATCCAATGTTTTTGCCTGTACGGCAATCGAAAGAATAGTAAAAGCAATTTCTGTCCAATTTAAATAATATAATGAAAGCGCAAGAACAATCGCGTCAAAGACGAAGAAAATTTGCCCAATTGTAAAACGAGTTCGTTTACTTAATACAATTGTTAAAATGTCGTCTCCGCCGGTTGCACCGCCAAATCGCAATATAAAACCGAGTCCAATACCAGCTAACGCACCGCCAACTACTGCAGCTATAAATAAATTATTTGATAAATCGACCGTAAATGGAGAATAATTTTCCATAAGAGAATAAAATACTCCGAATGAAATCGAACCTAGGAATGAATAGCCAACCATTTTTTTACCTAAAAATGAAGCACATAGTAAAATAATTGGGATATCCATAATTACAGTTGAAATAGATGGTGAAATATCATAAAAATTTTGGATGAATAGTGCAATTCCTACAAAGCCACCTTCTGTTAAGTGGTTTTGGAAGTGAATGTGATATAGCGCTGCTGCTAAAATAAATGAACCGATTAAAACCATAAAAATTTCTTTAATAATTTGTCGACTTTGGATGTTCCTCATCGTTATTCCTTCTTTCCGTAGTTAGTAGTCCTTGTTGTGTTGTAAACTAACTACGAGCTCACATGTAGCTTTCAGTTAGTTTACGAAAAAAACTAACTACGCTATATGTCGCTGAAGAAATAACGAATAATCCTCTCGTCCATCAATTCTCCCTACCTTCGTTTTAGTTTAAGTCTTAAAACGACTAAACAAAACGTGGAGTAGGATTCTTCATTTAGCAATCCTGCTCTTCTTTGTTTTGTTTAGCTAGTAACAATTAAGTCCTAAACAAAACGCTATGTGTAAGAAGAGTCTTTTTTTTGCCAAATTATCCTTCGGGCAATCATAATTTCCCCACTCTCGTATTTTTTTCGCTAGACTAAAGTATCTGAGCTGAAAAATACGCTACGTGTATGATTCGTCAATACGATGCCACATGCTCCTTCGAGCGATCATGATATCAAAATCCCTTCCTTCAAGATTTATATTATTATATCATACTTTCAAAAAATGTATGCGGATGGAAACCGACAATAAACGGAGGGAATCTACAAAAATTGTTATGTTTAAATATTTTTGTAGAAAAGCCTAAGTTATTTCGTAAAATCGGACAGTTTTTAAAAGTTTGTCCGATAAGTAAGTAAGAGATGGCGTTTATTCAGTTGTATCTTTCTGTTCACCTTTATCTTTAAAAAACGCATCCCAGCTAATCACACTTAAAAAAGTTAAAGCGATAATAATGAAAGCTCGCATAAAATTGAGACCTCCTTTTGTACATAGTATATGAATAATTTGTTTCAGAATGTGTCATTTTTTTACAAGTCTTAATTGTTATGAGATTATATCAGTATAGGTAGATGAAAGGGAGAGAGAAGATATGCTAAAAGACATGTTCAAAAGAAAAGAATTAGTATGCGTTTCATGTGAGAAAAAGATTCAATATGAAGAAGAGCTCGTTGCTTTTGTAAAATTGCCAAAGGAAAGAAGTATATTAGTTGGACCGTTTGATGTGTGTTTGGCGAAGACAGCACAAGAAATATATTGTAAATCGTGTTACGACAAAAAAGCATGACCCAAAGTAATTGAGGGGCATGCTTTTTTCATTGGTGTGCCTTCCCCTCAGATACATTTTGAGTGAGTCGATACCAAAGCCAAAGGTCATTAATGATGGAAGCGAGATCGGCAATTTCTGAATTAAGTTTGCAAGAAATTTCGAAGTCTTCTTCGTTATTTAAATGATGCTGTTTGGCATTAATAGAGTGTTCGAGTTCTTTTATACGATCAGGAATCTTTCCGCGAACTTGTTCCCATTTTAATAAAATAGCATGCTGCATTTTTTCGGGGATACTTTCCCAGTCTTCTTGTAAATGCGGAATTTCAATTCCTAGATGTTCATCGTATAAGAAATACTTTTCCATCAGTTCACCCCCGTTTTCCTGCTTATATTGTACATGAAAACAGAAATAAGCTCGACGAAATTGTTTGAAAAAATTTGAAAATGACTCTTGATACATTTTATAAAAGGTGTTAAAGTGTGTATTATTATAAAAGAAAATGAATATTTATTCTTTAGGGGGATGCAAAATGGAGAAGAAAAAAGTGGTATTAGCATATTCCGGAGGTCTTGATACTTCCGTTGCAATTAAATGGTTACAAGAGAAGAATTATGATATTATCGCGCTTTGTTTAGACTTAGGGGAAGGTAAAGACTTAGCATTCGTAAAAGAAAAGGCACTTTCAGTAGGTGCAATTAAATCATATATGATTGATGTTCAAGAGGAATTTGCAAATGAATATGCATTGATGGCTATGCAAGCACACACGTTATACGAAGGGAAATACCCTCTTGTTTCTGCATTATCTCGTCCACTTATCGCTAAGAAATTAGTAGAAATTGCAGAACAAGAAGGGGCGACTGCAGTTGCACATGGATGTACAGGGAAAGGGAATGATCAAGTTCGTTTTGAAGTTTCTATTCAAGCATTAAATCCTTACTTAGAAGTGATTGCACCTGTACGTGAATGGAAATGGTCACGTGAAGAAGAAATTGCATATGCAAAAGAAAACGATGTTCCAATTCCTATTAATTTAGATAGCCCATTTTCAATCGATCAAAATTTATGGGGACGCAGCAACGAATGTGGAATTCTAGAAGATCCATGGGCAGCGCCGCCAGAAGATGCATATGAGATGACATTGGCATTAGAAGATACACCGAATAAACCGGATTTTGTAGAAATCGGATTTGAAGCAGGGGTACCGACGACTTTAAATGGAACTGCATATTCACTTTCAGAATTAATTAAAACGTTAAATGCACTTGCTGGAAAACATGGCGTTGGACGTATCGATCACGTAGAAAATCGTCTTGTTGGTATTAAATCGCGTGAAGTATACGAATGTCCAGCGGCAATGACGTTAATCACAGCACATAAAGAGCTGGAAGATTTAACGCACGTAAAAGAAGTAGCACATTTTAAACCGGTGATTGAGCAGAAAATAACAGAACTTATTTATAACGGTTTATGGTTCTCTCCTTTAAAACAAGCGCTTCATGCTTTCTTACAAGAAACGCAAAAGAATGTAACAGGTACAGTGCGTGTGAAATTATTTAAAGGCCATGCGATTGTAGAAGGACGTAAATCTGAGTACTCTTTATATGACGAAAAATTAGCAACATATACTGCTCAGGACGAATTTAATCATGATGCAGCAGTTGGATTCATTTCATTATTCGGTTTACCGACGAAAGTATACAGCCAAGTGAATCAAAAGAAGGTGGAAGCGTGAGCAAACTTTGGGGGGGACGTTTTACAGAAGAAGCGGAAGCATGGGTTGAAGAGTTTGGAGCATCCATCTCCTTCGATCAACAATTAGTAAATCAAGATATAAAGGGAAGTATTGCACACGTAACGATGCTAGCAAAGCGAGGCATCGTTATGAAAGAGGAAGCAGAGAAAATAAAGGTAGGTCTTCAGTATTTATTAAAAGAAGCAAAAGAGAATAAGCTTCAATTCTCAGTAGAAGCAGAAGATATTCACTTAAACATTGAAAAAATGTTAATTGAACAAATTGGCGAAGTAGGAGGGAAACTTCATACAGGTCGAAGCCGTAATGATCAAGTAGCGACTGATATGCATTTATATTTAAAAGAAAAAGTAGAACATATTATTAAAGCTACAAAACAATTGCAAACGGTTCTTGTTCATCAAGCAGAAAATAATATTGAAACCATTATGCCTGGCTATACGCATTTGCAGCGTGCCCAGCCAATTTCATTTGCGCATCATATTCTCGCTTACTTTTGGATGTTAGAGCGTGATGTGAATCGTTATGAAGATTCATTAAAGCGCATTAATATTTCACCATTAGGAGCAGGAGCATTAGCTGGGACAACATTCCCGATTGACCGAGAATATAGTGCGGAGCTTCTTGGATTTAATGGAATCTATGAAAATAGTTTAGATGCAGTAAGCGATCGTGATTTCATACTGGAGTTCCTAAGTAACTCATCTATGCTCATGATGCACTTATCACGCTTCTGCGAAGAACTTATTTTATGGAGTAGCCAAGAGTTTCAATTTATTGAAATGAGCGATCAATACGCAACGGGAAGCAGCATTATGCCGCAAAAGAAAAATCCAGATATGGCGGAACTAATACGCGGTAAAACAGGCAGAGTGTACGGTAATTTATTTAGTTTACTTACAGTCATGAAAGGATTACCGCTCGCTTACAATAAAGACTTGCAAGAAGATAAAGAAGGAATGTTTGATACAGTAAAAACAGTAGAAGGATGCCTTCATATTATGGCAGGCATGCTAGAGACGATGACTGTCAACAAAGAAAAGATGGGGCAAGCTGTAACGCAAGATTTCTCAAACGCAACAGAAATTGCTGACTACTTGGCAAGCAAAGGACTACCATTCCGTCAAGCTCATGAAATTGTTGGGAAGCTAGTGCTACACTGCACACAAAAAGGAATTTATTTACTAGATGTACCACTTGCAACTTATAAAGAAATGAGCTCATTATTTGAAGAAGATTTGTATGAAGTTCTTTCACCATATGCAGCTGTAAAGCGTCGTAACAGTGCTGGCGGGACAGGATTTGAGCAAATTGAGAAAGCTTTGGAGAAGGCGAAGGGGTTCATTAAAGAAGTTATTAGGAATTGAGTTGGAAAGTACGCCAGTCTGTTAAAGTCTGGCGTACTTTATTTTTTACTAGTATTTAAGTTACAATATAGTGAAAAATAACAATTTAGGGGAAGTCTATGAAAAAAATAGTATTTATCGTGTTACTATTAATTAGCTTAATTGCAAATGTTAAAGTATTTCTTTTGGACAAATATATGCTTGTTGGTGAAAAAGAGAAGAGAGAAGAAGCGATTATCGCAACGATGTGGCATTTGCAAGAGAAAGGATATAAAGAAAGTGATATTTCATACATAAAACCGGCATTTTATAGCAAAATCGGTTCATACGGTATGAATGTACAATTTAAAGATGAACCAAATGAATCATATACATATAGAGTTTTGAAAGATGCTAAAACAAATAAACTAACTGTACACCAAGATAGCAATGAGCCAGGTGGTATGGGCGGAAAGCATCAAGAACTTAAATAAAGAAAACGACTGACGGCATTCGCCTGCAGTCGTTTTCTTTTAATCATACTTATGTCGATCTTCCGTAATTCGAATATACTCAATATCCATTAAATCTCGTAGTAATGCACCGTTACTTAGTTCCACACCATGTTTTTCTTTAAAATGTGTACGGATTGTATGTAACATTTCGAGCTCTTTTCCGTTCACATCTAAAATAATACGTTCAGAATCATTCATGTAGCATCCTCCTTTTTTAACATATATATTTTGTCCGTCTATTTCTAAAAAATGTATGTTAACTTAAAGTTAGGAAATCAGAAAGGAATGGAAAATGAGACGTATTTATTTTATAGGGATAATTTTGTACACGCTAATTGTATTACATGCTGCATTCCCAAATATCTTTTCATTTGAGGATGTAGAAACAGTACACGTTGGGATATTTATTTTTATTCTATTTGTAGTAGATTGCTGTATTTCGATATGGCTTTCGAAAAGAAAACATGTACAAGATAAAAAAGAAAAGGAACGAAAAAAGAGAAAACGTTCCTTTTGGATGATGACGTACTGTTTGTCTTTAGTACTTACTGCTGTCTTTTTTAGTGAGCATATTCCGTTAGAAAGATTAAATATTGGATTTGGAGCGTTCGTATTTGCATACTATTTTTTCGTGCACTTTCTTCCTTATATGAAAGAAAAGCGAGGAGAAGAGGAAGATCCGCTTGTAGAAGAAGCGAAAGAACGAGAGCATGAGAGAATAGAAGAAGACATAAAGAAACTCGGAGAACAAAAATGGTATTTAAAATCTAAAATCATATATGTTCTTTGCTTTATTACGCCGCCAATCGGTTATTTGTATGTGTTCTTGCTTCGTAAAAAAATGACAGAAGATGCAAAGCAAACGTACTTAACGGTTGCGACGATCATGATGGCATTATGGTCTTTGAAGTTCTTACCGCCATATGTGCTGGCAGTAGCTGTTGTAGTGGTTGTTTGTCTTGTATTTATAGTGAAGTATGTGAAATGAAGAAAAACAAGAGCCTGTGTTATTAAGTTAATAGATGGATTAAAGTAAGAAATGTTATACTATGATTTGATTGTTCAGTAATAATAGGAGGAATAATAATGATTCAATCAATAGTTCATATCGCATTAGTAGTAAAAGACTACGATGAGGCAATAGAGTTCTATACAAAAAAACTAAATTTCACATTAGTCCAAGATATATATCAGCCAGAACAAAACAAAAGATGGGTAGTGGTATCTCCTCCTGGTTCAGTCGGCACCACAATATTACTGGCTAGAGCATCTAAACCTGAGCAAGACTCCTTTATCGGTAACCAGTCAGGCGGCAGAGTTTTTCTTTTCTTAAATACTGACGATTTTTGGAGAGATTATAATGAAATGATTTCAAGAGGAATAGAATTTGTGAGAGAACCGAAAGAGCAAGAATATGGAATAGTTGCGGTATTCAAGGATTTGTACGGGAATTTATGGGATTTGTTACAACTAAAAGATGACCATCCAATTGCTCAAAGAATTAAGTAGAATACAGTTTGAAATCTATTAAACAATCAGTTGAAAAATGAGGATTTTAAAATCCATGTAAGAGTGGAGAAAAACAGAGAAGATTTATTTTTATGAATAAAATTAAACATCTTTATTCTTCTTACACAGTCGTGAAAAAAAGGAGTGGATTACCCACTCCTTTTTTATCATTGTTTAACAACATGTATTTATCGTTCATTCGAGCCTAAAGCTTCATTTCCCTTATCCATCAGTAAAACATGAGGAATTGGTGTTTTATTTATGAATTAAAGATCACCTTGCTCCTCATCACCACGAACAACAAGGACATCGCATTTCGCATAGCGAATAATATGTTCAGAGACGCTACCAATTAGGAAACGTTCTACAGCATTTAAACCAGTTGCACCACACATAATTAAATCTACTTTATGGTTTGGAGCGATTTCTTTTGAAATTTTAGATTTAGGATTACCAAATTCTAATACAGTTTCAATTTTTTCAAGGCCAGCTTCAAGCGCAGTTTTTTTGTAGTCTTCTAATAAGTCTTCTGCAAATAGATTTGCACGTTCAGCAATTGCGCGGCTATAAGCTTCTACTGCTGAGTATGCTTTTACATCAACGATATGAGCAATTGTTAACGTTGCATTGTTGCGTTTTGCGACTTGAATTGCTTTTTTAAAAGCTCTTTCTGCTTCTTTAGAACCATCCACCGCGATTAAAATATTTGTATATGTATTATTCATAGTAAATTCCTCCCAATCATTTTTATTACCGTTTACAACTTTATTATAAAACAAATTTTGGTAATGTGCTTGTCGGAAACGTTACAGAATTTTGAAAACTTTGCTTTAATTCATTTTAGTTGTAATTGGGGCGAGAACTTGTTACATATGAAGTATAGCAATTTAAAAGGAGGCATGTTTGTGAGACACGCGCTCATTACAGCCGGTACGAAAGGTTTAGGAAAGCAAGTAACAGAAAAGTTATTGGCTAAAGGATATTCAGTAACAGTAACATACCATAGCGATATGGCGGCTATGGAAACGATGAAAGAAACATATAAAAATATGGAAGAGCGTCTACAATTCGTGCAAGCGGATGTCACGAAAAAGGAAGATTTACATAAAATAGTAGAAGAAGCGATAAGCCGTTTTGGCAAAATTGACTTTTTAATTAATAATGCTGGTCCATATGTATTTGAACGAAAAAAGTTAGTCGATTATGAAGAAGACGAATGGAATGAAATGATTCAGGGTAATTTAACAGCGGTGTTTCGTTTGTTGAAACTTGTCGTTCCGGTTATGAGAAAACAGAACTTTGGCCGTATTATTAATTACGGATTCCAAGGGGCAGATAGCGCACCGGGATGGATTTATCGTTCAGCATTTGCAGCAGCGAAAGTAGGACTTGTTTCATTAACGAAAACAGTTGCTTACGAAGAAGCAGAATATGGTATTACTGCAAATATGGTATGTCCTGGTGATATTATTGGTGAAATGAAAGAAGCGACAATTCAAGAAGCACGTCAATTGAAAGAACATAACACACCAATTGGTAGATCTGGAACAGGAGAAGATATCGCAAGAACGATTTCGTTTTTATGTGAGGACGATTCCGATATGATTACCGGTACAATTATTGAAGTAACTGGTGCAGTAGATGTTATTCATAGACATCGATAGTGAAATAAAGTGAAGTTTCGAATAATTGGACAGTTTATCCTGTATGCTGAGAGGTGCGGATAATACTGTCCTTTAATTTAAGATTAAATCTATCGGAAAACTTGTATTATTTTTTTGTCAAATATTGAGATATTATGTTAAAATATAAGAGCGTAGAAAGCGCTTTAAAAAAATGATTCAGGGGTCATTTCATAACTCAAGGGGGAACTAATAATGCGTATCGGTATTCCAACAGAAATTAAAAACAATGAAAACCGCGTGGCGATGACGCCAGCGGGAGCTGTACATTTAGTACAAAATGGTCATGAAGTTTTTGTTCAAAAAGGAGCAGGTGTAGGATCAGGCTTTACAGATGAAGAATACGTACAAGCTGGTGCGAAACTTGTTGAAACTGCTGAAGAAGCATGGAATCAAGATATGGTTATGAAGGTAAAAGAGCCAGTTGCAAGTGAATACGGCTATTTCCGTGAAGGTTTAATTTTATTCACATACTTACACTTAGCTCCAGAACCAGAATTAACGAAAGCATTAATTGATAACAAAGTTGTATCAATTGCATACGAAACAGTACAATTAGACAATCGTTCTTTACCATTACTTGCACCTATGAGTGAAGTAGCTGGTCGTATGTCTGCACAAATCGGTGCACAATTCCTTGAGAAAAACAAAGGTGGTAAAGGTATTTTACTTGCAGGCGTTCCAGGGGTAAAACGCGGCAAAGTAACAATTATCGGCGGTGGTCAAGCTGGTACAAACGCAGCGAAGATTGCAGTAGGTTTAGGTGCAGATGTAACAATCATCGACTTAAGCGCAGAACGTCTTCGTCAACTAGATGACATTTTCGGTAACCAAGTAAAAACGTTAATGTCTAATCCATACAACATTGCAGAAGCTGTGAAAGAATCTGACCTTGTTATTGGAGCAGTATTAATTCCAGGTGCAAAAGCGCCAAAACTTGTAACAGAAGAAATGATTCAATCAATGGAACCAGGTTCTGTCGTTGTAGATATCGCGATTGACCAAGGTGGTATTTTCGAAACAACTGACCGTATTACAACTCACGACAACCCAACTTACGAAAAACATGGCGTTGTTCATTATGCAGTTGCTAATATGCCAGGAGCAGTTCCACGTACATCAACTCTTGCATTAACAAACGTAACAGTACCATATGCAGTACAAATTGCGAACAAAGGCTATAAAGATGCTTGCTTAGGCAACACTGCATTACTAAAAGGTATTAACACATTAGATGGCTACGTAACATTCGAAGCAGTTGCAGAAGCTCACGGCTTACAATACGCTGATGCGAAAGAGCTTCTTGAAAAAGCTCCTGCTTTATCATAATAGAGATACATGTAAACCCCCTCCTTTTGTAAGGAGGGGGTTTTTATTTAGGTTAATTGTCTAGTTTCTTTACAATTCTTAATCCGAACATCATTGTAAAGAAAAGAATGCCGAACAAGTAATACAAGGCATACTCAACTCGTATCATCGAATTTTTGTCAGTGATATATAAAATAAATAGTATCGCAGAACCAATTAAATGAGAGAGGCCGAAAATTTGCGCCATAAGTTTTAAACTCATCTTCTCGATTCTTTCATCCATCTCAGGTAATGGATATTTCTCGGAATTGTGCTTCTTTTTCTTAAAGAATATTCGTTTCACTATGAATAGTATTAAGGTTAAGAGTATGTATACGCCAGTGAATAGAAGGACAGAACTCATCTTTTCTTCATCATTACTATTGAAATAAAGAAAAGTTGAACCTAACAATAAAATGGTAAGATGCGAAATGAACTCTTGATTAAAAGTATTTTTCATTCTTTTTCCTCCCCAGCTTTATCTAATTGAAATAAATCTTCTACTTTACAGTTGAAAAACTCACATAATTTCAATGCTAATTCTAAACTCGGGTTGTATTTATTCTTCTCGATAGCGATGAGGGATTGTCTAGTGATTTGAACAGAGGAAGCTAATTGTTCTTGGGTGATGTCTCTAACGACGCGGAATTGTTTCACCTTATTTTTAATCAAATATACAAAGTCTCCTTTTTGTAAATTTGTTACAGTTATCATATCCATTTTTAGGTAATAAGTAAATAAAACTTTACAAAAAGTAAACAAAACTTTACGTAAAATATAGCTTGTTATGATGTTATTTTTTTTGTGATAATTTTGAATTAAATGAAAAATAGAAGTCGAAAGAGGGGGATTGGATGGGAAGAACTATGGAAACAGTAAATCTATTAGAGTTAACAAAAGATATTAAAGATCAACATAAAAACTTCGTCGTTTCAAATGTAAATAGTCATTGCTTACGAATCGCTGTATTTACTGGTGAATATGATTGGCACTATCATTCTAATTCGGATGAATTATTTATTGTGTTAGAGGGAGAATTACTTATCGATTTTGAAGATGGAGAAACGGTGGTTTTAAAGCCAAATGATTCTATCTTAATTCCAGCGTGCACGATCCATAGAACGAGAGCGTTAAAGAGAACAGTAAATCTTTGTTTTGAAAATATAGAAGCTGATGCGATTAAAGTGGAGCAATTATGAAAACATTATCTGTAGCCGAGTATAGAAAAATTCTTCCAATTTTAGAAGGTCATACAAGGACAACAACCTTTGCTTATGCGGTATGTGATCAAATGATAGATGGTGAAGTTTTTGCAAACGAGAAGTTAACAGCAGGATTAATTCGTACAGCTAATGGTATCTATTATTTATTTGGTGATACTTATGATCAAAATTATAACGAAGATTTATTTTCCTATTTAAAAATGGCTATTGAAACAACAGAGAAGAGATTTACACTCTTCACTTCGAGTGACGAGTGGGAAATGATGATTGAAGGGCGTTTTAGTAATGCACTTCGGGATATGCCTCGAATGAAATTCCAACGAGAAATTTCTCAAGAGAGAAAACGAGATGCAAACAAAAATACATATGAAGTGAAGCGTGTTGCTAAAAGTGATATAGAACGAAGTAGTGAATTTACAGAGGAGTATTATAAAGAATATTGGGGATCAAAAGAGCTGTTTTTGAGCGGTGGTTTTGGATTTTGTATAGAACAAGATGGGATAATTGTAGCTGAATGTGTTTCGATATTTAACGGGAATGGATTTGCTGAAATTGATATTGTGACGCAGGAAGCATATCAAGGGAAAGGATTAGCCCAAGCTGTTGCACAACGGTTCATTGAACATTGCACACAAAATGATATTACACCGTGCTGGGATTGTTATGTAGACAATATTCCTTCGCAAAAATTAGCTAGTAAATTAAGTTTTTATAATCCAATAGAATATAGATTGTTTGTACGTAAGAAAACGGGGGAATAAAAATGAATGTGGAGTTAACGAGATTTAAAGTGAAACAAGGTAAAAGTCATCGTGTAGATGAATGGATGCAGCTTCTTAATGGCAATATGAAAGAAGTGCTTTTGACACTAAACGACGAAAAGATGTACGTTGAGACAATTTTCCGGGAAATAAGAGGTGGAGAAGAGTACTTATATTGGTATTCTGTGCAAGGAGAAGGTGGTATTTTTGTCGAAAATTCGCATCATGAAATTGATAAAAAGCACTTAGCATTTTGGTATGAATGTATTGATGAAGAAGCACCGTCTATTGATATGAAAACAGAAGTCGTTATGATTCAAGATGTTGTGAAGGAAGCGATGAAATACTAGAATAGTATGTTGGAGAGAAGTGCATCAAAATGGATGTGCTTTTTATTATGAAACAATTTATAAAAGCTGCATTTGGATATCTTTAAGTGAAAATAAAGAGGGATACTGAGAATATTTTAGGATAAACTATAAAGTGAAACTTTAATCAGTGTGGGGTTCATCCCCCGTCTAACTTCTTGCTTCCGCTGAATTTTGATGTGGGGTCTTACTGCCCGTTAATGGGAGATAAAGAAATAAAAAACACCAAACCAAAAGACTTACCAATATACGGTGGAGTTGTAACAGGCAAAACAGAGGATTTACAAAGTTTACAAGGAGCACCATATGTTAAGGCTGCTGTTAGAGGTGTAACAGTTGAGAAATATTGATTACAAGTGATTAATGTGAATAATCAGAAAATTTATGTTATAATATGGGAAAAGGAGGTTCATATGAGGCAAATACATGGAGCAATTTATATTTACATAACAATGTTTTTCGTGGCGATATCCTATGGATTAGGGCACGTGTATTCGCATCCTATACTAACTTTTTTAAGCGGAGCATGTATGGCGTTTGCGCTTCTTGTCCACCTTTTCTCAGTTTGGATCGTGAAATTTCAATTAAATATTAGTGAAATAGAAGAAGGCACTTTTTAAGTGGCCTTCTTTTTTTTAATAATATTTT
Organism: Bolla brennus; assembly: GCA_018250355.1. Lineage (NCBI taxonomy): Eukaryota > Metazoa > Arthropoda > Insecta > Lepidoptera > Hesperiidae > Bolla > Bolla brennus. The sequence continues at coordinate 75,763 of DWRB01000012.1, read as the reverse complement.
GGAAGCTCTCGTAGCAATTTTTCAATTTCGCATTCGGTTTCTTTACATATAGAAAGTGTGCGTAGTCTGAAAAATAAGCTACGTAAGAAAGATTTTATATTTCCGTATAGAAACTCGTACGATTCAATATGTAGTGTTTGTTTTTGGACTGGTAATCGAGCTACTAAGTCATGAAGGGCTAATATGAGTACTTCTTCCTTTAGACCATTTTGCAGCATTGTGACAATAGGATAAACGAGACGCTCATCTTCTTCGTATTTGTAATAGATGGAATGAACACGAACTTTGTTTAATAAAGTTTGTAATATTTCTTCGTAATATAAAGTTTCCAGTTTAGGACTACGAACAAGCGCTTCAAATGTATCAGAAGCATGAGCGATACTGTGTGCCCAACCGTGGTCTTGAACATATCCACGGAAATCATGTTCATTGTTCATATATAGAATCAATTGATCTTTTACAGTTAAAATATCATTCTGTGATAAGAAATTATATTTTGTATCAGCATCAATAATGAGCGCAAGTAATAATGTCGTAAATGCACGGGTAAATACAGCATCTTCGTCATCCGAATGAATTTTATACAATAAATATTTTTCACTAATGCTTTCTAATAATAGTTTCTCTAATTGCGTGTGTGAAATGTAGTCCTTTTTGATGAGATGAAAAAAAGTAGAGTAAATAAGTTTATCTCTTAAATAGCTATCAGTAACACCGATTTGCTCAAGCATATTGGAACTTAAAGAATCAATGTTAAGTGTGTTATCCAGTATGTAATTATGATTACGAATTTCTTCTAACTGTTGTTGTAACATATAAACCTCCTATTTTAGAAAATTCTGTATTTTAATAGTATAATAAGAGGAAGAAATAGACAATAAATAAGTGCTTGTGAATGGAGGGGTATTATGAAGAGAGCATTAGTCTTTTTTATTACTATTTTCTTTTTAGGGAGTTGTTCAATTTGGTATGTTACTTTTTCTAGCGAGAGCAAAAGTTGGAAGGGACAATATAAGGGCCATATTAAGGACGACAGTGAAGATGGAGTGTTTACGTTTCAGTACAAGGGTGGAGATGGGAATACAGAATTTAAGAATTTAGAGATTGCTATTAATGGAGCCTTTAGCACAATGACACAAACGTCAGAAGTTCATAAAGGAGCAAAGGTTGAAATGAAGTCTTCTTGTGTCAGTTGTGCACCCCTATCCAAAGATGAACCGATAGAGGTTGTGATTAAATGGGATGATAAGTATGAGGAGAAGATGGTGTTAAATTTGAAATAGCCTAGAGTAAGGAGTTAAACATGAATAGGCATATGAAAAAATTAATGTTTTTAAGTGTATTTCTAATCATATTATCAGCGTGCACTACAAAACAAGTAGAGGTAAAAAAAGTACCTGAAGAAGGGTATGTTATAGTAAGAAATGACACGGTATTTTTCGTCAGTGATAAAATGTATGAAACAAAAATAGAGTTACAAAATTATATAGAACAACAAGTGAATAAAGAGTATCCATCACATATAGTTTTGAGCTTTAAAGATAAAGGTGCATATAAACAGTTAAAAACAGGGGATAAAATAAAAGTATGGTCTTCTCAAACGCTTGAAAGCTATCCAGCAAAAATGATTGTAGAGAAGTTTGAAATAATAGAGAAATAGAAAAAGGCAGCAATCACGCTGCCTTTTTATTATTTTACAAATTGTAATTCTTTCGGGAATTTCGTTAAAATTTCTGATCCGTCTTTTGTGATGTAAATATCATCTTCAATACGAACGCCGCCTACGTTTGGTACGTAAATACCTGGCTCGATTGTGAAGACCATACCTTCTCTTAATGGAGACTCGTTACCTTCTTTTACATCTGGATATTCGTGTACGCTAATTCCAAGTCCGTGACCAAGGCGGTGTGGGAAGAAGTCGCCGTAACCTGCATCCGCGATAACAGAACGAGCAGCGTTGTCGATTGCAGCAAGTGTAACACCTGGTTTACAAGCTTCAACTGCTTGTAGTTGTCCAGCAAGTACAGTGTTATAAATGCGAGTTTGTTCTTCAGAAATTTCACCGAACGCTACTGTACGTGTAATGTCAGAGCAATAACCTTCAATGATTACGCCTAAATCAAATAGTACGAAATCGCCGCGTTTCATTTTGTTTGCACCTGGAATACCGTGTGGAAGAGCAGAGTTTGCACCTGCTAATACCATCGTATCAAATGACATTTTATGTATGCCTTTTGTTTTTAATTCGTGTTCAATAATTGCTAATACTTCTAGCTCACTACGATCTTCTTTAATTGCATTTACACCAACTTCAACAGCGTAGTCCGCCATTTTAGCTGCTTCGCGTAAAATAGAAAGTTCTTTTTCATCTTTAATTAAACGAAGTTCACGAACTTTCTCCTCAGCTGATTTGAACGCTGCATTTGGGAATAATTTTGTTAATTCTTCGTAACGTTCTACATTTAAATGTTCTTTTTCAATTGCAACTGCATTTGCATTGATGCCACGGTCTTTAATTGCTTTTGCAATCATATCCCATGGTCTGTCAGTATCAGTAAATCCGATAATTTCATGTGCCCAGCCAGCGTTACGCGCTTGACCTTCTTCCATTTTAGGGCAAATTAAAATAGGCTCTTTTTCTTGGAATACAAACATACCAAGAAGTCTTTCATGTGGTTCACAGTGGAAGTTTGTCATGTAGAAGACGTTAGGTGTAGAAGTTAAGAACGCAGCTTCTACGTTTTTTTCTTTTAGCCATTGCATTAAATTTTCTAATCTAGCATTCATCGATTGGCACCCCCGAGATATTTAATTACAAATATAACTTTACATCGGAGGAAAGCGTTATGACAAGTAAATAGATGTTAGAAAAGACAGGGAATTGAAAAATCATGTAGAATAAAAAGTGAGAATGTGAATAGGGGAGGAATGTAATAATGAAAGTATCTTATCATGGGCATTCAGTTGTAAAAATTGAAACGAATGGAAAAGTGATTTTAATTGACCCATTTTTAACGGGAAATCCGACAACAGATTTAAAGGCCGAAGATGTCAAAGTAGATGCGATTCTTTTATCACATGGACATGGTGATCATGTTGGAGATACAGTAGAGCTTGCGAAGAAAAATAACGCAGTTGTTGTGGCACCATTTGAACTAGCGACATTTTTAAGTTGGCAAGGTGTAAATACACATCCGATGCATATTGGTGGTTCGCATGAATTTGACTTCGGAAAAGTGAAGTTTACACAAGCATTCCACGGTTCTAGTTATATTGATGAAGAAAATAAGACGATTACATATACAGGTATGCCAGCAGGTATTTTATTTACAGCAGAAGAGAAAACTGTGTACCATGCAGGAGATACCGCTCTATTCTCTGATATGAAATTAATAGGGGAACTGAATAACATTGATATAGCGTTTTTACCAATTGGTGATAATTTCACAATGGGACCAGAAGATGCTGTTTTAGCAGCAAAATGGACTCAGGCGAAAACTGTTGTACCGATGCATTACAATACGTTCCCAGTAATTGAACAAGATCCATATCAATTTGTAGAAAAGCTACAAAATTGTACAGGGAAAGTACTAGAAGCTGGAGAAAGTATTACACTATAGAAAAGAAACCCTTCATTTGAAAAGACAAGTGAAGGGTTTTTTACGTGTGTAGGACAGCTTTTAAAGTTTGTACTTGTTTTGGTGATTCTTTTCTTTTTGGAAGTGGCTGTTCAGGTGTTTCATTCAATTCCATTGCAACTTTTTTTCCGTCTACGAAAGCTAAAAATACAGCACCTACAACTTCTAATAATTTTTTCATCATGTATCCGCTCCTTTGTTTCATTTCTTGTCTTCATTGTATATTGAAGCGGTTGGACAAACTATCGAACGGGATGACAATACCATTACATTGTTGTAATAGAAGAAGTAGTGTCATGTAAGGCGTATTTTGTTATAAAAAAAATAGTACAGATATATAAAGAGAGAGTGTAACAGTTTTGAAAATATAGTATACTGAAAATACAACACATGAAGAATTTAGGGAAAAGAAAGTATGGTGAAACCATTTGGCTACCAAGCATAACCAAATTTTAGAACATATTAATGGCCTACCAGTAGGGCATAAAATTTCTGTAAGGCAAATTGCGAAAGATTTGAGTGTAAGTGAAGGGACAGCTTATCGTGCAATTAAAGATGCAGAAAATAAAGGATATGTTAGTACGATTGAACGTGTCGGAACAATTCGAATTGAACAAAAGAAGAAAGAGAATATTGAAAAACTGACATATGCAGAAGTCGTTAACATTGTCGATGGTCAAGTACTTGGGGGCAGAGAAGGACTACATAAAACGTTAAATAAATTCGTAATCGGGGCAATGAAATTAGAAGCGATGATGCGCTATACAGAAGCTGGAAACTTACTTATTATTGGTAACCGTACGAACGCACATCAATTAGCGTTAGAAGCCGGAGCTGCGGTATTAATTACGGGCGGATTTGATACGGAAGATCATGTGAAGAAATTAGCAGATGAATTAAAATTGCCGATTATTTCAAGTAGTTACGATACCTTTACAGTTGCGACGTTAATTAACCGTGCAATTTACGATCAGCTTATTAAGAAAGAAATTGTACTCGTTGAAGATATTTTAACACCCATTGAAGAAACATTATATTTAAAACCAGGTGATACAGTGCAGCAATGGCATGCGTATAACGAAGAGACGATGCACGGAAGATATCCAATTATTGATGAAAATAAAAAGGTGTTAGGTATCGTAACTTCAAAAGATATGATTGGTGTCGTGAAAGAAACACCAATTGATAAAGTGATGACAAAGCATCCGATTACGGTAAACGGTAAAATGTCTGTCGCAGCTGCAGCACGTATGATGGTGTGGGAAGGTATTGAGTTACTTCCCGTTGTTGATGAAGGAAATAAACTGCAAGGAATTATTAGTCGTCAAGATGTACTTCAGGCGCTGCAAATGATTCAGCGTCAACCACAAGTCGGCGAAACAATCGATGATATTGTAACGAATCAATTTATGACGCCGAAAGAAGCGAAAAATGAACATTTATATCAATTTTCAGTGACGCCGCAAATGACGAATTCAATCGGAACGTTATCTTACGGTGTATTCACAACAATTGTGACGGAAGCAACGAATCGCGTTATTCGTGCGCAAAAGAAGAGTGATTTAATTGTTGAGAACTTAACGATTTATTTCGTAAAACCAGTTCAAATTGATAATGTTGTATCGGTTCATCCGAAAGTGTTAGAAATTGGACGTAAATTTGGTAAGGTTGATGTAGAGGTACATCATGAAGGTAATGTTGTCGGGAAAGCATTACTTATGGTGCAGTTGATCGATAAATAAAAAGATGGAACAAATCGTTTTGATTTGTTCCATCTTTTTTGTTAAAAGGATAGAAACAAAAAATAAATAGCCTATCATTTCATATTTATAATAAAAACACTAAACAATTTGAAGATGTGGAAATGGAATAGTGATAAGGAGGAAGCGAATGGGCGGAATTCTTTTCTTTTTAGTTGTCATATGTTTCATCATTATTCATGTGTTAACGCATAGAAGAATGGACGCTATTAAAAAGAGCCTTTATTTTGTAAGTTTGACTCTTGCAAGTATAGGTGCCTTTATTCCCATATCAGGAGAAAATGAGCCGGATTTTCTTTACTTTGGTGTACCAGCTGAAACGTTTGTTTATTATGGAGGATGGGAATGTTGGTTTAATCCATTAGGCTTTTTCTTTAACTTTATTTTGTTTTATTGGATTTTGAAGCTATTGCTAAAGATGAGGGAGGGTTTTAGGGGGAAAGAAAAGGAGTAGCAGGATATATATGTGGAGAGGTAATTATATAGTTAAAAAACAGAATATTAATTTAATTAGAGTTTATACTATGTTATAATTGAATTGTAATAAAATGGATTTCGAGAAGGTGGTATGCAATATGTCATCAGAAGTGCTCTTCTTTGGTGGGATCGCACTATTTTACTTTCTTGTGATGATCCCGTTTCAATATTTATACTTACAAGGTTTACATGAAAAAAAGAAACGAACAGGATTATCTCAGCGAGAACTATATGAAAAAATGTCTTTTGAAGAAGAACAATTACATTTTTACGTACAAGGCAACCCCTTTAATATACCTTCTGCTTTTGTTGCATATATGATTTTAAAAGTTAAGGGACGTAAAAAAGCATCACAATATTGATGCTTTTTTATGTTGCTTCAGACAGATTCAGCTTCTTCAACTGCTAATGGTAAGAAATGTTTATATTGGCGAAATCCATTAAATACACTTGCACTACCAAATAGAACAAATAAAACACCAACGATAATTCGAGGGGTTGAAAGTTCTAAAAAGAATTGGTTTATCCCAAAGAATAAGACGAATGAACCAAGTGCCATTGCGGATTTTCCTGAGAGCCAACCTTTCTCCATTGGGCGGTTTGTACGAAAGTATTTTGTTTTGTAGAAGAGGTACAACATAAATGAGACGATAATACAGAAGACTAATACTGGCATAATGCACACTCCCATCGCTTTTTGAAAAATAATAGTGGAGAAAAAAGAAATGTCTAAACTTTCTAATTTTTATTATAAAGCAATTGTTCGCATGTATGAAATACTTTCCGTTATAATGGGAGATAAAGTGAAGAAGTTGAGTAAAAAGGAGATTATACATATGCATGAGCAAATTTTAGGAGCAATTAAAGAATTTGATACAATTATTATTCATCGTCATGTGCGTCCAGATCCAGATGCATTAGGTTCTCAGTGTGGTCTTGGTACAATTCTACAAGAATCGTTTCCAGAGAAAAATATTTATATGGTTGGGTACGATGAACCGTCTTTATCATTTTTACGAGTAATGGATGATATTGAAGATAGTGTATATGAAAATGCGCTTGTTATCGTATGTGATACTGCGAACCAAGAACGTGTTGACGATCAACGCTATGCAAAAGGGAAGATGTTAATTAAAATTGATCATCATCCGAATGAAGATCCGTACGGAGATATTACGTGGGTAGATACGACATCAAGTTCTACAAGTGAAATGATTTATGAGTTTTACAGTTATGGAAAAGATAAAGGGTTACAGATAACGAAAGAAGCATCTCGTCTTATTTTAGCGGGTATTGTTGGGGATACAGGTCGTTTCTTATTCCCGAATACAACAGCGAAAACACTGCGTTATGTAAGTGAGCTTGTTGATATGGATGTGAAATTCACAGATTTATACAATGAAATGTATAAGACGAAAGAAAAGATTGCTCGTTTAAACGGCTATATTTTACAAAACTTTACGATGGTAGAAGAAGGAGCAGCGTACATTAAATTAACGAAAGAAGTATTAGAAAAGTTTGATGTACTTCCTTCTGAGGCATCCGGTGTTGTTGGAGCACTTGGTAATATTGATGGATTAAAGTCGTGGGTTCTATTTTTAGAGGAAGACGATGTGATTCGTGTTCGTCTTCGTTCAAAAGGACCAGTGATAAATAAATTAGCAATGCAATATAATGGCGGAGGGCACCCGATGGCTTCTGGTGCAAAAGCATCTTCTTGGGAAGAAGCGGATCGTCTTTTTGCTGATTTACGTGAGCTGTGTAGATAAAAAATTGTATGTTGAACGACAAAAGAAGGAGGGCGCTTAGGCCCTTCTTTTTTGTTTTTAGATTTAAATATCAATGAATAGAGATTTTTTGTAGTTTATGTAATTAATTTGATAACATAATAAAAAACGCACAAAATCGTCTTTTTTATGTTTTAATGGGGAAGAAGCTCACAAATACAAATCAACACTCACTTTGAACTATTAATTTGATGGGGGAATGTATATGCGTCATAACTTTAGATATCGATTTCGGAGGAAAAATAATACTCTGAACAAAAATACTTCATTTACGGATAAAACATTATCATCTCCAGACCACATATCTCCCCAAGTAGAAAGTATGCAAAAAAAATATGAAGAGGCTGAAGAGCAAATCGCTCATTTGAAAAATATTATTTTCCATCAAGAAAGATTGTGTTTAGTGGGCAGGTTTGCTGCTGGAATTGCTCATGAAGTAAGAAATCCTTTAACGATTATAAAAGGTTTTATGCAATTATTACATAAAGATTTGGAGAGGATCGACAAAAAGGATTATGCGGAGATGGTTATTTCTGAAGTAAATCGTGCGAATCATATTATTGAAAATTTTTTAACCGCTGCAAAATTCAACGAATCCTCAAAGAAGAAAGTATATTTAAAACAGTTTTTTGCAGAAATTGATGCACTGATACAAAGTGAAGCTTTATTAAGAAATATTCAAATTTCTATAAATCTTGAACAAGTGGATTCGAATTGTGCTACGCAGATGGATTCTCAAGAGATAAAGCAAGTATTCCTCAATTTACTTAAAAATAGTGTTGAAGCGATTGAAGATAGTCCCAATAAGAATGAAGGGTATATTTGTATAAAGGTAATTCAAAAAAATGAATATATCAAGATTAGTATAAATGATAATGGAAAAGGAATGGATGACGTAGTTCTATCAAATTTGTACACTCCTTTCTTCACAACGAAGGAGGAGGGAACGGGATTAGGTATGGCTTTATGTAGGGAGATTATACACAATCATAACGGGAAGATAGAGGTTGAGAGTGAAGTAGGAGTAGGGACAAGGTTTGATATATATTTGAATCGTTCTGAATAGGCTGAAATAAGCGTCCAATGACCGTTTGGGAATTACTAGTAAATCCAGAAATGTAAAGAGAACGTGGGGCATTGCAATATTTAGTGGAACCGTTATGACGATAATGAAATAAAAAGTCCCTCCATTTATCGAGCTATATATGTCGATAAGGTGGAGGGGTTTTATTTTTCTTTTTCTATAGCAATGCTAATTTCAAGCACGGTATCAAAAGATATTGTATCGACTTTAAAGCGGTACAGACGATCGTAATGTTTATACGTTTTATTTTCAATTGCTTTTTTGAGTAGGTCTTTATTTTTTGCGATACTTTGTATGTTTTTCGTTAAAAGATGCTGGAGGTCATTATGGATAGAAGTGGTCATATTTTCGAGTGTAAGATTGTCTAAATCGTATTTTTCTCGATTGATTATTTTTATTTTAATTTCTTGAATAGTTAAGAGTCTTTTATTTTCTGTATTCAATTTTTCTTGATCTTCGAGAAGGACGTGGAGCTTTGCTTCTTGTTTTTCTATAATTTCTCGTTGCTCTGCTATTTTACTAGCTTGTTCTTCTTGAAAAACACCGTATATGTACAAAAAAACAAACCAGCTCAACACGCCTCCAACAGCAGCGCCAGCTAAAACTAAATACCATTTTTTTGCTGTATTGGCACTTGGTACTCTCATACATGTTCCTGCGTTAGCCATTTAATAATAGTAAGACCTGTTTGCATACCACCCGTTGCGAAAAAAATAAGGAGAATTTGTTTTACAATATCTTTCATATCTCCGCCAAAGAAACTTCTTTCAAAGCTATAAAAAGTATCAAATGTTCCGCCAATTGCTGCAACGAGTGCCCAAATTTTTAAATTTTGGGCGAATTGATTAATGTAAGTTAGAGTTGGTTTTCCGATAAGAAATGCACCAAAGCCGCCAATTAATGAACCACCGAGTATAACCCCAAAGGCAATAAAATAACTAATAATAAGCAGAGAGAAAAAAGTGTGTTCTCTTACATCCATCGTCATTCCCCTTTCTTCTTCATATATATGGACAAAGTATAAGAAGTATGTTTTGATTTCCGCTTTCCTCATCACCTATAATAAAAGTAGTCAAATTGGTAAAGAGAGGGTACAACAGTGAAGTTTGTGCATTTACAATGTCAAACCGTTTTTAGTTTATTAAAAAGTGCTTGTAAAATTGATGAGCTTGTAGTCAGGGCGAAAGAACTTGGTTTTTCATCACTCGCTATTACGGATGAAAATGTTATGTATGGCGTTATTCCGTTTTATAAAGCATGTAAGAAACATGGTATACAGCCTATTATCGGCTTAACAGCTTCTATTTTTAGTGAAGAAGACGAAAAATCTTATCCGCTTGTTTTACTTGCTGAAAATGAAATAGGCTATCAAAATTTATTAAAGATTTCTAGTAGCATTATGACGAAGTCAAAAGAAGGTATTCCGAAAAAGTGGCTTGCCCATTATGCGAAAGGATTAATTGCTATTTCACCAGGTAAAGATGGGGAAATTGAACAATTATTATTAGAAGACAAAGAGAGTGAAGCAGAAGAAGTAGCTCGCATGTATCAAAGTATGTTCGGCAATTTTTATATGAGTTTGCAGCATCATGCGATTCAAGATGAGCTGCTCCTGCAAGAGAAATTACCTGCATTTATGAGTAGGATAAATGTTCCAGTTGTTGCAACAAACGATGTACGCTACATCAATCAAAGTGACGCACTTGTTCATGAGTGCTTATTATCTGTTGAAAGTGGAACGAAAATGACTGATCCAGATAGGCCGAGGCTGAAAACAGATCAATATTATTTAAAATCATCAGATGAAATGGAAGCACTATTTTCTCACGTAGAAGAAGCGATTTATAACACAGTAGAAATTGCAGAACGTTGCAGAGTAGAAATACCGTTTCATATAAATCAATTACCGAAATTTCCTGTTCCAGCTAACGAGACGAATGATATGTATTTACGCCGCGTTTGTGAAGAAGGGTTGCAGAAACGATATGGTACGCCGAAAGAAGTACATATAAAGCGTTTGAATCATGAATTAAACGTTATTTCTAGTATGGGGTTTAGTGATTATTTCCTCATCGTGTGGGATTTTATGAAGTATGCGCATGAAAATCATATTTTAACAGGACCAGGACGTGGATCGGCAGCTGGTTCACTCGTTTCTTACGTATTAGAAATTACAGATATTGATCCGATTGAATACGATTTATTATTTGAAAGATTTTTAAACCCTGAACGTGTGACGCTTCCAGATATTGATATTGATTTTCCAGATATAAGACGTGATGAGATGATTCGATATGTGAAAGATAAATATGGTCAGCTTCGTGTTGCACAAATTGTAACGTTTGGGACGCTTGCGGCGAAAGCGGCAATTAGAGATATTGCGCGTGTAATGGGGGTTCCGCCGCGAGATATTGACATATTCTCAAAACTTATCCCATCAAAGCTCGGTATAACGTTAAAGGATGCATATGAGGAATCGCAATCACTCCGTGAGTTCATACAAGGGAATCTGTTACATGAGCGTGTGTTTGAAATTGCAAAACGTGTAGAAGGCTTACCACGTCATACGTCTATTCATGCAGCTGGCGTTATTATGAGCCAAGAGCCGTTAACAGGAAGTGTTGCAATTCAAGAAGGGCATAACGATGTGTATGTCACGCAATATCCAGCTGATGCATTAGAAGAACTTGGTTTGTTAAAGATGGACTTTTTAGGATTACGTAATTTAACGTTACTTGAAAATATTATAAAGTTTATCGTGAAAAAGACGGGGACACAAATTGATTTAAGAAATTTACCACTTCAAGATGAAAAGACGTTCCAATTGTTAGGTAGAGGGGATACAACAGGTGTATTCCAGCTTGAATCAGGTGGTATGCGAAATGTACTTCGTGGGTTAAAACCGAATGAATTTGAAGATATTGTCGCTGTTAACTCGTTATATAGACCAGGACCAATGGAACAAATTCCGACCTTTATTGAATCAAAGCATGGAAAAAGAAAAATTGAATATTTACATCCGGACTTAAAGCCAATTTTAGAAAGAACGTACGGTGTAATTGTATACCAAGAACAAATTATGCAAATTGCGTCGAAATTAGCAGGATTCTCGCTCGGAGAAGCAGATTTATTACGCCGTGCAGTGAGTAAAAAAAATCGTGATATTTTAGATCAAGAACGTAACCATTTTGTACAAGGTTGTTTACAAAATGGTTATGATGAGACATCTGCAGAGAAAATTTACGATTTAATTGTAAGATTTGCGAATTACGGTTTTAACCGTAGTCACGCTGTAGCTTACAGTATGATTGGGTATCAGCTTGCTTACTTAAAAGCGAATTATACGCTGGAATTTATGACAGCATTATTATCAAGTGCAATTGGAAATGAAGATAAGATTGTACAGTATATACGAGAAACGAAGCGAAAAGGTTTTCATGTTTTGCCGCCGTCTCTTCAGAGAAGTGGTTACAACTTCCAAATAGAAGGCAATGCGATACGTTACAGCTTACTTTCCATTCGAAACATCGGAATGGCTACAGTGACAGCATTACTTGAAGAACGAGAGAAAAAAATGTTTGAAGATTTATTTGAATTTTGTCTTCGTATGCCATCAAAGTTTGTAACAGAGCGAAATTTAGAGGCGTTCGTCTGGTCGGGGTGTTTTGACGATTTTGGTGTTTCGAGAACAAATTTATGGAAAAGCCTTAAAGGAGCGTTAGAGTACGCAAATCTTGCGCGTGATTTAGGAGATGCTGTTCCGAAATCAAAATACGTACAAGGAGAAGAGCTCTCTTTTATTGAACAGTTAAATAAAGAAAAGGAAGCATTAGGCTTTTATTTATCAAGCTATCCGACAGCGCAGTATGTAAAGTTAGCGAAAGAATTAGAAATTCCATCTCTCGCTCAGGCAATGCGACATAAGAAAAAAGTACAAAGGGCTATCGTGTATATAACAAGCGTGAGAGTGATTCGTACGAAAAAGTTACAAAAGATGGCGTTTATTACATTTTGTGATCAAAATGATGAAATGGAAGCAGTTCTTTTCCCTGAAACGTATATACATTTCTCAGATAAATTACAAGAAGGAGCAATTATTTTAGTTGACGGCATGATTGAGCTAAGAAATCATAAGTTACAATGGATTGTAAATGGACTATACCCATTAGAAGAAATGGATGTGTATGAAGAAAAGAAAGACGCATCTGTTTACGTGAAATTGCCGTCTCAGTATGAGAAAAAGCTTTTAAATCAGGTTACTAAAATATTGTTTGACTATTCAGGTTTTGCGAAAGTACTAATTTATTATGAAAAGGAACATAAAATGGTACAATTATCTCGAAGTTTATCGATTCATCCAAGTGAAGAATGTTTAGGAGCACTTCGTGAAATTGTCGGGGAAGAAAATGTGGTTGTGAAAATATAATGGACAATTTCCCTACACTTCGATTATTATAGTAGTAGTGTTCGTGGTCAGACCACTTGGAGAAATTGATACCAGCTAGAATAATTTGAGGAGAGTGGATAGTTTGTCAACACTTCGTGAAGAAGCACTTCACATGCATAAAGTGCATCAAGGAAAATTAGAAACTGTATCAAAAGTAAAAGTAGAAAATGCAAAAGATTTAAGTCTTGCATATTCTCCAGGGGTTGCAGAACCTTGTAAAGAAATTTATGACGATAAAAGTAAGGTATATGAATATACGATGAAGGGAAATATGGTAGCAGTTGTGACAGATGGCACGGCTGTACTTGGTCTTGGTAACATTGGACCTGAAGCATCTCTTCCAGTAATGGAAGGTAAAGCTGTATTATTCAAGAGCTTTGCTGGTGTAGATGCATTCCCAATTGCCTTAAATACAAACGATGTAGATAAAATTGTTGAAACTGTAAAATTAATGGAGCCAACTTTTGGCGGCGTTAACTTAGAGGATATCGCAGCACCAAACTGCTTCATTATTGAAGAACGTTTGAAAAAAGAAACAAATATTCCTATCTTCCATGATGATCAACACGGAACAGCTATCGTAACAGTAGCAGGTCTTGTGAACGCGCTAAAATTAGTTGGAAAGAAAATGTCTGACATTAAAGTTGTCGCAAATGGCGCAGGTGCAGCAGGTATTGCAATTATTAAACTTTTATATCGCTATGGTGTACGCGACATTATTATGTGTGACCGTAAAGGCGCAATCTATGATGGTCGTCCTACAGGTATGAATCCGGTGAAGGATGAAGTTGCAAAATATACAAATAAGAATCGTATCGAAGGTTCTTTAGCTGACGTTGTACAAGGTGCGGACGTATTCATTGGTGTATCTGCAGAAGGTGCATTAACAGAAGAGATGGTTCGTACAATGAATGACGATGCAATTATTTTTGCAATGGCGAATCCAGTTCCAGAAATTATGCCAGAATTGGCAAAAGCAGCGGGCGCAGCTGTTGTTGGAACGGGTCGTTCTGACTTCGCGAACCAAGTAAATAATGTACTAGCGTTCCCTGGTATTTTCCGTGGTGCACTTGACGTACATGCGACACAAATTAACGAAGAAATGAAGATGGCAGCTGTACAGGCTATTGCTGAGCTTGTAGCAGAAGATGAGTTGAATGCAGATTATATCATTCCGGCACCGTTTGACGCGCGTGTAGCGCCTCAAGTGGCATCTTACGTTGCGAAAGCTGCAATGGAGACAGGAGTAGCTCGCCGTCAAGTAGACCCAAATGAGATTGCTGAGAAAACAAAACAATTAGCGCTGATTGGTAAAGAATAAGCGAGGAATTTCCATTGACATCATCAAATACAAAAGTATATCTCGAAATTGTAAAAAAAATCCGTTCCATTATGGAAGAAGATGGATTGGTGGCGGGGGATCGTTTGCCGTCTGAGCGTGAGTTAAGTTCACGTTTAAACGTAGGGCGTTCCTCTGTAAGAGAAGCATTGCGTGCTTTAGAACTGGTAGGATTGATTGAAACGAGACGTGGTGAAGGTACGTTTATTCGAAACTTTTACGATAACGGTCTTGTACAATTAATTGCGCCGTTCTTGCTGCAAGATGAGAAAACAATTCGTGATTTATTACAAACAAAACGATTGCTTGAGAAAGATATGATTCGAATTGTATGTAATTTACCGAAAGAAACGTTTTCTAAAGTGCTAAGAAAATTAAATCAAGTGCTTGAAGAAAATGAAAACTCAATTCCGATGCTTCATCAAACGTTCTTTAAAACACTCATTGAACAAGTCGATAATTATTTACTATATCGGATTTGGATGATCGTAAATGATTACGTATCAACTCTTTCTTGTGAAGTTTCAGGAGATTCTATCAATATGTATAGAAAGCTTTATGCTACTTTGGAAGAAAAACAAGAAAATGATGCACTAAAAATTTACGATGAATTAGTAGAGAATATACAGTTTC
Organism: Bolla brennus; assembly: GCA_018250355.1. Classification (NCBI taxonomy): domain Eukaryota; kingdom Metazoa; phylum Arthropoda; class Insecta; order Lepidoptera; family Hesperiidae; genus Bolla; species Bolla brennus. The sequence continues at coordinate 60,598 of DWRB01000012.1, read as the reverse complement.
ACTCGTAATGTATAAAATTTGTCGAAATGACCATGACACGTTATGACAAACATTCTATCGCGTAGCGGTTAAAGTTAAACGTAAAGAGTGAGGTTATTAGACAGATTGAGAAGATAAGGCTAACATCAAACTTTGGTGTTAGCCCAATTTTCTTCTTGCGCTAACCTTAGCTCTCAATGAAGGGGGTCAAATTGTGCTAAGAGATTTATTCGTGAAAAAGAAAAAGTACGCTGCAATACCTTCAGAACAAGTACGAAAAGATGTACCGGATGGCGTTATGACGAAATGTCCGAATTGTAAAAAAATCATGTATACGAAAGAGCTTCTAAAAAATTTAAAAGTATGTGTGAATTGTGGATATCATCATCCTATGAATGCATGGGAACGTCTTGATAGTATATTGGATGAAGGGTCATTCCGTGAGTATGACAAAGAAATGGTTTCATTAAATCCACTCGAGTTTCCAGGATACGAAGAGAAACTAGAGAGCGATCGTAAGAAGACTGAATTGAACGAAGCGGTTGTAACTGGTGAAGGAACAATTGATGACATGCTTGTTGTTGTTGCAGTAATGGATTCTCGTTTTCGAATGGGCAGCATGGGCTCTGTTGTAGGAGAGAAAATTGCCCGTGCAGTTGAAAAAGCATACGACTTACAAGTTCCATTTATTATCTTTACTGCGTCGGGTGGTGCCCGTATGCAAGAAGGGATATTAAGTTTAATGCAAATGGCAAAAACAAGCGTAGCTTTGAAAAAGCATAGTAATGCAGGAGGGTTATTTATTTCTGTTATGACTCACCCAACGACGGGCGGGGTTTCAGCGAGTTTCGCTTCACTTGGTGATTACAATCTTGCAGAGCCAGGTGCACTTATCGGATTTGCTGGTAGACGTGTAATTGAACAAACAGTGCGTGAAAAACTACCGGAAGATTTCCAAACGGCAGAATTTTTATTAGAGCACGGTCAATTAGATGCGGTTGTGCATCGTGATGATATGAGAGAATCGCTCCGTAAGATTTTAGAAGTTCATCAAGGAGGGGAAATGGCTGTATGGCAGAGCTAGAATTTGAGAAACCAGTTGTTGAGCTAAGAAATAAGATTCGTGAACTGAAAGACTATACGAAAAACAGCCAGATGGACTTCAGTGAGGAGATTCGTATTTTGGAAGACAAGCTAGAAAAATTAGAGGAAGATATATACGGCAATATGAAAGTATGGGACCGTGTTCAAATTGCTCGTCATGCAGAACGACCGACAACGCTCGATTATATTGAGCACTTATTTACTAATTTTTTTGAATGTCATGGAGATCGCCTATTTGGCGACGATGCAGCGATTGTCGGCGGCATTGCGAAATATAAGGGGATGCCTGTAACTGTAATTGGGCACCAACGCGGAAAAGATACGAAAGAAAATATTCGTCGTAATTTTGGGATGCCTCATCCAGAAGGATATCGAAAAGCACTGCGTCTAATGAAACAAGCGGAAAAGTTTAATCGTCCTATTATTTGTTTCATCGATACGAAGGGAGCTTATCCTGGTAAAGCAGCTGAAGAACGTGGACAAAGTGAGGCGATTGCCCGTAATTTATTTGAAATGGCGGGTTTAACTGTCCCTGTTATTTGTATTGTTATCGGTGAAGGTGGTAGTGGTGGTGCGTTAGGTCTTGGAGTAGGAGATTACATTCATATGCTGGAAAATTCCACGTATTCTGTTATTACACCAGAGGGTGCGGCAGCAATTCTTTGGAAAGACGCTAGTAAAGCAAAAGAAGCTGCAGAAGCGATGAAAATTACAGCATTAGATTTGAAGGAATTAGGTGTAATTGACGAAATTATTCCAGAGGCAAAAGGTGGAGCGCATCGTAATATTTTAAAACAATCAGAAAATATAGATTTAATGCTTAAGAAAACTTTTGAACAATTAAGCGGAATTTCGAAAGATGAATTAATTGAAAAACGTTATGAAAAATATATGAAAATTGGGCAAGTTTCGTTTTCAAACGCTTCCATTGGGATAAAATAATAAAAGCGTGCGTTCCTCTTCGCGAATGCACGTTTTTATTATGAAAAGACACATCTTCTCCATTGTGTTTTTATATTTTTTCGTGTTATTTTATTATAAGGCAAATAATCTTTATGAGGTGAGTACAAATGAAACGTATTGGTGTATTAACAAGTGGTGGAGATTCACCTGGTATGAATGCTGCCATTCGTGCAGTTGTTCGTAAAGCGATTTTCCATGATATTGAAGTATATGGTATTTACCATGGATACGCTGGTTTAATTTCTGGTCATATTGAAAAATTAGAACTTGGTTCTGTTGGCGATATTATCCACCGTGGTGGTACGAAATTATATACAGCAAGATGTCCTGAGTTTAAAGATCCAGAAGTACGACTAAAAGGTATCGAGCAATTAAAGAAACACGGTATCGAAGGACTTGTTGTTATTGGTGGAGATGGCTCTTACCAAGGTGCTAAAAAATTAACTGAACAAGGATTCCCATGTGTTGGTGTACCAGGTACAATCGACAATGATATTCCTGGAACAGACTTCACAATTGGTTTCGATACAGCTTTAAATACTGTTATTGATGCAATTGATAAAATTCGTGACACAGCTACATCTCATGAACGTACATATGTTATCGAAGTAATGGGACGTCATGCTGGAGATATCGCATTATGGGCTGGTTTAGCTGATGGTGCCGAAACAATCTTAATTCCAGAAGAAGAGTATGACATGGAAGATGTTATTGCTCGTCTGAAGCGCGGTAGTGAACGTGGTAAAAAACACAGTATTATCATTGTGGCTGAAGGTGTTGGAAGTGCAATTGACATCGGTAAGCACATTGAAGAATCAACAAACTTTGATACTCGTGTAACTGTATTAGGTCACGTACAACGTGGTGGATCACCAAGTGCACAAGACCGTGTATTAGCAAGTCGTCTTGGCGCAAGAGCAGTTGAATTGTTAATTGCTGGTAGAGGTGGACGTTGTGTAGGTATTCAAGATAATAAACTTGTTGATCATGATATTATCGAAGCGTTAGCTCAAAAGCATACAATCGATAAAGATATGTATCAATTATCTAAAGAATTATCCATCTAATCGGCTTAATGTCGGATATTTGGGAACGGTTTCATAATTTTCGGAGGTGCAATATGCGTAAAACTAAAATTGTATGTACTATAGGTCCTGCTAGTGAAAGTATTGAGAAATTAGAACAATTAATTGAAGCGGGTATGAACGTTGCTCGTTTAAACTTCTCTCATGGTAGCCATGAAGAGCACGGTGCTCGTATTAAAAACATTCGTGAAGCTTCAAAGAAAACTGGTAAAACAGTTGGTATTTTACTTGATACAAAAGGTCCAGAAATCCGTACTCACGACTTCGTAGACGGACAAGCTGAGCTTGTAACAGGTGCGGAAGTAGTTCTTTCTACTGAGCAAGTATTAGGTACTGCAGAGAAGTTCTCTGTATCTTATGCTGGTCTTTATGACGATGTAGACCCAGGTTCTCGTATTCTAATCGATGACGGTCTTATTGAACTAGAAGTAATCGAAAAAGCTGACGGAAACATCCGTACAAAAGTTTTAAACAGCGGAACTGTAAAAAATAAAAAAGGTGTTAACGTACCAAACGTAAGCATTAAGCTTCCTGGTATCACTGAAAAAGACGTAAAAGATATCGTTTTCGGTATCGAGCAAAAAGTTGATTTCATCGCAGCTTCATTCGTACGTAAAGCATCTGACGTATTAGAAATCCGTGAATTATTAGAAGGGCATAACGCTCAATACATCCAAATCGTACCAAAAATCGAAAACCAAGAGGGTATCGATAACATCGATTCAATCTTAGAAGTTTCTGACGGTTTAATGGTAGCTCGTGGTGATATGGGTGTAGAAATTCCACCAGAAGAAGTACCATTAGTGCAAAAACGTCTAATCAAAAAATGTAACGTGTTAGGTAAACCAGTTATTACTGCGACACAAATGTTAGATTCTATGCAACGTAACCCACGTCCAACTCGTGCGGAAGCAAGTGACGTAGCTAACGCAATCTTCGATGGTACAGATGCAATCATGCTTTCAGGTGAAACAGCTGCTGGTCAATACCCAGTAGAATCAGTAACAATGATGGCTAACATTGCAGTACGTGTTGAAAAATCATTACAATATGAAGATATGTTCAAAAAACGTATTAAAGAGTTCACTCCAACAATTACAGATGCAATTAGCCAATCTGTTGCGCATACAGCGCTTGCTCTTGATGTAGCTGCAATCGTAGCTCCAACAGAAAGTGGACATACTGCGAAAATGATCTCTAAATACCGTCCGAAATCTCCAATCGTAGCTGTAACATCTGACGAGCAAGTAGGACGTCGTCTTGCACTTGTTTGGGGTGTACAAGCATTTATGGCTGGAAAACGTGCAGCGTCTACTGACGAAATGTTAGATACTGCAATTCAAACAGGTATGGATGCAGGTCTAATTGGACTTGGAGACACTGTAGTAATCACTGCTGGTGTTCCAGTTGCTGAAACTGGTACAACAAACTTAATGAAAATCCATGTTGTTGGTGAAGAAGTTGCAAAAGGACAAGGAATCGGTCGTAAAGCTGCAAAAGGTAAAGTAGTTGTAGCGAAAACAGCTGCTGAAGCTGTAGCGAACGTAAACAAAGGTGATATCCTTGTTACAACAAGCACTGATAAAGATATGATTCCTGCAATCGAAAAAGCTGCTGCTCTAGTTGTAGAAGAAGGCGGTCTAACAAGCCACGCGGCTGTTGTAGGTGTATCAATCGGTATTCCTGTTATCGTTGGTGTAAACGGCGTAACAGCAACTTTAAAAAATGGCCAAGAAGTAACAGTTGATGCAGCACGCGGAATTGTTTATAATGGACATGCGGAAGTGCTATAAGTAATACGAAGAGAAGGATCGGAGTCCTTCTCTTTTTTTTACACAAAAACGAGGCAGGATCAGCTTGAAACGCCTGGAATTGTGTTTAGAAGCCGTTTGTTACGAGCTTCAATAGGGAAAGGTGTTTAGTTTCTGTGTAGTGTATACGGGGGCTCTGGGGTCGTTTAAAGTGATGCGTGAGAGGAGTGTAGAACTATGAAATGGTTACTATTCTTGTTTATTTTAATACCGGCGATTGAGATTATAGTCTTAATTGGATCGAGTCATGTAATAGGTTTATGGTCTACGTTCGCCATGATTGTATTTACGGGTGTTGTAGGTGTCTATTTGGCGAAAAGACAAGGATTTAAAGTACTTAGAGAGATTCAATCTAAGTTGAATAGAGGAGAAATGCCAGGAGGAGCGGTACTGGATGGTATTTTTATCTTTGTAGGAGGTATTCTTTTGGTACTTCCTGGATACGTAACGGATATAATAGGTTTGATCTTCGTTATCCCTATGACGAGGGCTTTGTTGAAGCCATTTGTTATGAAGTGGATGGAATGGAAGTTTAGAAAGAGTTCTACTATTATTGTGCAGAAATAGTGCTTAGATTATAGCGATCTAAGCACTATTTTTTTTTGCCCGCAAAAGGATGGATGAAGCTCTGTTAATTAAAATTTTGCTGTATGCTGCCTTAAAATTGGATGAGTGCGAAGGAGTTAAGTGGAAATCAGACTGCCCATACAAGTCCGATTGGTGAAAGTTAATAATCGGTGGTGGGCAAAATCCTTATTGATCGTAGTTTTGCCTTATTATATTTGCTATGTATTATTCGATTGGATATGTAGGTAGTTCTTACCGAGTATGCTGTAGGGAAATTCATGTGAACTCAAGCTAGTTTTTGCATATAAAAAGAATCAATTGGTATGGAAAAGTTAGATACGAACAGGAAAATTGTTAGTTTAAGTCTTATTTTATACCATTTTGTATATTTATTCATTTACATAAAAAGTAATAATTGTAAGTAATAATTATAAAAATAGTAGAATAAATATGTATAATTACCTCGGAATATGCGTTTTCTATGCAAAAAAACAAGAGTATTATCCGTTTTCTGGGGAATTCTCTTGTTGTATGTAATGAGTGTGAAAAATAAGTACAAGGAATAATCAGTGGGAAATTCCCACTGATTACATGTAAGTTTTTTGTTGTATATGAATTAGAAACTATTATTTTGAAGGTGAGCCTTTAATATATTTCCACAAATCATGGAATACACGAGCTTTGTGCAATGTATTAAGTAGTACTAAGATGACTGGACCGATGATTAATCCTAAAAAGCCAAAAAGCTTAAAGCCGACAAATAGAGCGATCAGTGTTGCTAATGGATCGAGGCCGATATTAGATGAAAGTACTTTAGGCTCCATAATTTGTCTTTGGACAATCACGACGATGTATAAGATGAGAAGACCGATGGCGAAAGCAGTGTCGCCAGTGAAAAATACGTATATAACCCAAGGAACGAAGACGGCGCCTGTTCCTAAATACGGGAGTAAATCTACAACTCCTGTAATAATCGCGATAGTGATGGCGTATGGTACGCGCAATATTAACAGTCCGATTAGTACAATAACAGTTGTCATAGATACGAGTGTAAGTTGCGCTTTAACAAAACCAAATAAAGCTTTTCTTAAATCGACAAAAATAGTTTTTCCATAGCCATGAACACGATTCGGCAAAAATTTTCTTACTTTCTGAGCAAGACGGTGCCAATCGTAACTAATGAAGAAAGTGGCTAATAAAACGAATACAAGGACAGTTAAAGTTGTTGGTAATGCACTAATGAAATTTGTTAACCCGCTTATAATAGCGGTTAGAAGTTCTTTCATTTGCGTCGTTGCTTCGGTTCCTAAGTTTTGAATGTTTTGTGTAATCGTATAGCGCTGTGGTTCCCCAAGATGATTAAATTTAGAAATTAAATCATCATAGAGAGGCATAATATGATTAAGTGCAAATTGCTCTGCGAATTTAACGATATCCGGAAACTTTACTGTAACAAGTTGTAGTAAGTAAGTTGTGGCAGATATTGCTTCCGTTACAAGATATGTAACGAGCCCGACGATAGCTCCGAATACGAGAATTAAGCTAACGAGTACTGCTAGTGCGCGAGGGAATTGTAGTTTTTGATTAAGGAAATTGACGACGGGATTAATCAAATAAGCAAATGCGAAAGCGATAATAAAAGGGTAGATAAGTCCTGACATATATAGTAATGCATAGAACCCGGCTACCGTTGCTACAATGACAAATATGAGTCGCAATATCATATATAGTAAGTTTCGGTTCAAAGATGTATACCTCCCATTCCAATTTGGATTATCCTAATTCGTTCAACTTATAACGAGTGTGCCGCCACTGATTAAAGTTTCACTTTATGTTATAGTGGAATGATGGATTTTTCCTGCTTTTTCAGTACATGAGTGACTGTAAAAGCTTGGTGTTGATGCTTCTACTATATGGTAAAAACTTCATTTTCTCTTCTTTTTATTTTACCTGTTTCTCATTAGAAAAGAAAGGAGAGACAATCGTTTTCAAAATTGTATACATGCTTAAAATTTTGATGATGAAAGTCTCAGTTTGTCATTTTAAAATACATAAAAAATGAAGTGGTTACTGTTGAATATACATCGATATAGCATGTATAACGATAGGTTTAAAGGTATTTTTGTTTGGAAATGAGTTCATTATTTTCAGAAAGGAAGTGCAAACATGATTAGTCAGTCAACGTTATTTTTATTCATACTACTTATTATAGGACTTGTTGCTAAAAACCAATCGCTTACTGTAGCCATTGGTGTGTTATTTTTATTGAAATTTACGTTCCTAGGAGATAAAGTCTTTCCTTATCTACAAACGAAAGGGATTAACCTCGGTGTAACGGTTATTACAATAGCAGTACTCGTACCGATTGCAACGGGGGAAATAGGTTTTAAACAACTTGGAGAAGCGGCGAAATCGTATTATGCATGGATTGCTTTAGCTTCGGGGGTAGCGGTCGCTTTGTTAGCGAAAGGCGGCGTACAATTATTGACGACGGATCCTCATATTACAACTGCGCTCGTTTTCGGGACAATTATAGCGGTTGCCTTATTTAACGGAGTTGCTGTAGGTCCATTAATTGGGGCTGGAATTGCCTATGCAGTTATGAGTATTATACAGATGTTTAAATAAGGAATTTTATAGTAATATAAAAATTTTGAATTCTTTCTGTTCACAAAAGTCAGATAATTGTTTATAATAGGATTAGAAACTTTGAAAAGTTACATAACAGCAGAGACTTTACACCAGATAAAATAAAAACAACATAAAACAATTTTATAATGATATTGTTTTATGTTGTTTTTATCATAAAACTCTTCGGAATTAATTTTCCTCACTAACTTGTTGTTTTGAGCGTGAGGATTCGGGGAGACATTCACGCTCATGCTTTCCATCTTGACAATGGACATAAGAGGGGAACATCGCAACAAATTTGCATGAACGTGCATTTTGCTTGCCTAAAGAGTGAACGGGCGTTCATAATTCAAAAGGGGAGCAAATAGATATAAGGAGCAAGGTTGGGAGAATTTTCAGGAAAAGGAGAGAATGTCATGACTGTTATTCGAGGTTTAGAAGGGGTAGTAGCAACAACATCATCTGTGAGCTCTATTATTGATGATACATTAACTTATGTTGGGTATAATATTGATGATTTAGCTGAGAATGCTACATTTGAAGAAGTAGTGTACTTATTATGGCATCGCAAGCTTCCTAGTGAACAAGAACTAGCGAAATTTAAAGAGATTGTATCGGAATACTATAAAGTTCCAGGTGAGATTTTAACATATTTGAAACAAGTAGATTTAAAAATCGCACATCCAATGTCTGTTTTACGAACTGCAATTTCCATGCTATCATTATACGATGAGAGCGCTGAAATTATGGATGAAAACTCCAATTATTTGAAAGCGGTTAAATTGCAGGCTCAAGTGGGAACTTTAGTTGCTGCTTATGCAAGAATTCGTAAAGGTTTAGATGTTGTTGAGCCTAGAAACGATTTATCATTAGCTGCAAACTTCTTGTACATGTTAAATGATCGCGAGCCAAATGAAGTTGAAATTGAAGCTTTTGATAAGGCGCTTGTACTTCACGCAGATCATGAGTTAAACGCTTCTACATTTACTGCACGCGTTTGTGTAGCTACACTTTCAGATGTATATTCTGGTATTACAGCAGCAATCGGTGCGTTAAAAGGTCCTCTTCACGGCGGGGCAAATGAAAATGTAATGAAGATGCTAACTGAAATTGGCGAAGAAGAAAATGTAGAATCATATATTCATAATGCTCTTCAAAATAAAGTGAAAATCATGGGCTTTGGCCACCGTGTATATGAGCAGGGTGATCCGCGTGCAAAACATTTACGCGAAATGTCTAAGAGATTATGCGTGCTTTTAGGAGAAAACAAATGGTATAATATGTCTATCAAAATTGAAGACATTGTAACAAAAGAAAAAGGTCTTCCGCCAAATGTTGATTTCTATTCAGCTTCTGTATACCATTGTTTAGGAATTGACCATGACTTATTTACACCTATTTTTGCAATTAGCCGTATGTCAGGCTGGTTAGCTCATATTCTAGAACAATATGAAAACAACCGTTTAATCCGTCCACGTGCTGATTATAATGGACCAACACATCAAGTGTACGTTCCAATTGCACAACGATAAGCAAAAAACACTATTTTGATAGTGAAAATACGCTTTCAAAAGTCTGATTTTTTCGGAAAGACGTAATGATTAGAATATTTTAATTTGAATAACGGTTTGAACTGAGGGGTTATTCCCTCAGTTTCATACATATGAAATTTCAAACATGGGGGTTATCACATTGACGACAGGTGAAAAAATTACTGTAACTAATGGTGTTATGAATGTACCAAACAATCCGATTATTCCATTTATCGAAGGAGATGGAATTGGTCCTGATATTTGGGCAGCTGCATCTCGTGTACTAGAAGCAGCAGTAGAAAAAGCTTATGATGGTGAGAAGAAAATCGTTTGGAAAGAAGTGCTTGCAGGGGAAAAAGCATTCAACCAAACAGGCGAGTGGTTACCAGAAGAAACTTTAAATTTAATCCGTGAATATTTAATCGCGATTAAAGGTCCACTTACAACTCCAGTTGGCGGTGGTATTCGTTCTCTAAACGTAGCACTTCGTCAAGAATTAGATTTATATGTATGTCTACGTCCAGTTCGTTATTTTGACGGTGTTCCTTCACCTGTAAAACGTCCGGAAGATACTGATATGGTTATTTTCCGTGAGAATACAGAAGACATTTATGCTGGAATTGAATATGCACAAGGATCTCCAGAAGCAGAAAAAGTTCTTGCTTTCTTAAAAGAAGCAATGGGTGTTAATAAAATCCGCTTCCCAGAAACATCTGGTATTGGTATTAAACCAATCTCAGAAGAAGGGACAAAGCGTCTTGTTCGTGCTGCAATTCAATATGCAATTAACGAAAAACGTTCTTCTGTTACATTAGTTCATAAAGGAAACATTATGAAATTTACAGAAGGTGCTTTCAAAAACTGGGGTTACGAAGTAGCGGAACAAGAATTTGGCGATAAAGTATTTACTTGGGCTGAATATGATCGTATTGTTGAGAAAGATGGTAAAGATGCAGCGAATAAAGCGATGGCAGACGCTGAAGTGGCTGGAAAAATCATCGTAAAAGATTCTATTGCAGACATCTTCTTACAACAAATTTTAACTCGTCCACGTGAGTTCGATGTTGTTGCAACAATGAACTTAAACGGAGACTACATCTCTGATGCACTTGCTGCACAAGTAGGTGGAATTGGTATTGCACCTGGTGCAAACATTAACTATGTGACTGGACATGCTATCTTTGAAGCTACACATGGTACAGCTCCAAAATATGCAGGTTTAGATAAAGTAAACCCATCTTCAGTTCTTCTTTCTGGTGTATTATTATTAGAGCACTTAGGATGGAACGAAGCTGCGAATTTAGTAACTGATTCAGTTGAGAAAACAATTGCTTCAAAAGTAGTAACTTATGATTTCGCACGCTTAATGGAAGGTGCAACAGAAGTGAAATGTTCTGAGTTCGCTAATGAACTTATTAAAAATATGGATGTAGCGATAATCAAAAACGCATAATTAAAGCGGGGGGTAAATTATGACAATCAAACGCAAGAAAGTTTCAGTCATCGGTGCAGGATTTACAGGAGCAACAACAGCATTCTTATTAGCACAAAAAGAACTTGCAGATGTTGTATTAGTGGACATTCCACAACTGGAAAATCCAACAAAAGGGAAAGCGTTAGATATGTTAGAAGCGAGCCCAGTACAAGGTTTTGATGCTAACATTATTGGAACATCTAATTACGAAGATACTGCTGATTCTGACGTTGTCGTTATTACAGCAGGTATTGCGCGTAAGCCTGGTATGAGCCGTGATGACTTAGTAGCAACAAACTCTAAAATTATGAAAAGTATTACGCGCGACATTGCAAAACATTCACCAAATGCAATTATTGTTGTATTAACAAATCCAGTTGATGCAATGACATATTCTGTATTTAAAGAAGCGGGATTCCCGAAAGAGCGTGTTATCGGTCAATCGGGCGTATTAGATACAGCTCGTTTCCGTACATTTATTGCACAGGAATTAAATCTTTCTGTGAAAGACATTACAGGATTTGTTCTTGGTGGACACGGTGACGATATGGTACCTCTTGTACGTTATTCTTATGCAGGTGGCATTCCGTTAGAAACGTTAATTCCGAAAGAGCGTTTAGAAGCAATCGTAGAACGTACCCGTAAAGGTGGCGGCGAGATTGTAGGCTTATTAGGAAACGGTAGTGCATATTACGCACCAGCTGCTTCTTTAGTTGAAATGACAGAAGCAATCTTAAAAGATCAACGCCGTGTATTACCAGCTATTGCGTACCTTGAAGGTGAATATGGTTATAGCGACCTTTACTTAGGGGTACCAGTAATTCTAGGTGGTAACGGAATTGAAAAAATTATTGAGTTAGAACTTCTTACAGATGAAAGAGAAGCGTTAGATCGCTCTGTAGAATCTGTACGTAATGTAATGAAGGTTCTTGTTTAATAATTAAATATAAGTAGAAAAAGATTCGGGGCCCCGAATCTTTTTCTACTATTTATTCAAATGTTTTTTTGAAATAATATGAAAACGCTATCATTTGGTGTATCCTATAATGAAACTATAGATTTATACTATACATTGCCCTCATCATAGTAAATTTCGGATTAGGTATCGGTTTTAGTAGGATAATAAGGTGGAAAAATCGGAGGGGGTTGTAACATGTTAAAGAAAAAAGTTCAAATTGGTCGTAGAATGGATGAAATTACAGTAGGAGAGAAATTATCTATCACTGAAAAAATTGAGGATAAAGATTTGTTATTGTACTTAGGGTTAACGAATGATGCCAATCCATTATATATTCAGCATGATTACGCATCCCAAACTCCGTATGAAAAGCCGATTGTACCAAGCATTATGCTAACGGGAATGATTACAACGGCAGTTACGAAATATTTACCAGGTCCAGGTAGTCATATTACGAGGAAGGACCTTACGTTCGTGAAGCATGTTCACCATTATGAAACGTTACAAATCCACTTTGAAGTTGTGGCTGTTTCCGAGGAGGAACATACAATTGATATGATTGTATCTGCCCATGATGAAAAAGGAGAGACGGTTGTAAAAGGTTCTTTAACAGTAACGCCGCCTTTTAAATCAGTTTCTATTATGGAAAAAGCATTAGATAACTTTTAAAACATGAAAATATGAATAGCGCTAGCATACCTTACTATAAGGGGCTAGCGCTATTTTTAGTTGAAGAATCCTTGTGTGAATCCTTCGGCGAAATCGGAACAACCTGTTTTAATCGTGTCCCAGCTTGGGGCGTTGAATGTAAGAATGCACGTTACTATTAAAGATAGAATAGGTAGCACTAGTCGCATAATAGAGTCTCCTCATCTTTTATATTAGGATTTTTGGATTAACAATATTTACTATATCGTGATTTGATAATTGAAGTCAATTGAAGGAGTGTTTTTTTAAGATGAGATGGAAAAGAGAAGACATTATTTTTGAAACGATAAGAGAAGCTGAAGTGTGGGCAGATGGGGTCGCGAATGAAATGTACGGAAGAGTATTTGACGGATATGAAACGCTAGACTATAAAATAGCGTATGCTCTTGCTTTTTGTTAGCGCAAAATCGAGAATTTAATATTTATACGAATGTGGAGTTTAATAACGATATAGAAGTGTATAAAGTATGGATAACAACACGTTAATTGGAGTGAATGAGTAATAACAATAGCACAATCTGAATCCATGTATAGACAATTATATTGAGAGGGACCTTGTTTTCTAGTATGATGAGAATAACGGGGAAAATACTAGGATGAAGAAGGTTTCAAGTCTATAACTTGGAGGAAAAGAATGAACAATCGTATTTTAGTAGTTGATGATGAGGAATTTATCTTAACTTTAATTGAATTTAATCTACAACAAGCTGGGTTTGAAGTGATAACAGCGATGGATGGAGAAATGGCGCTTCAAAAAGCGACAACAGAACGCCCAGATTTAATTATATTAGATTTAATGCTTCCAAAAATGGATGGTATGGAAGTGTGTAAAGAATTACGATTGCAGCGCGTTATGACGCCGATTTTAATGTTAACAGCAAAAGATGATGAATTTGATAAGGTGCTAGGTCTTGAACTTGGGGCAGATGATTATATGACGAAGCCATTTAGCCCAAGGGAAGTTGTTGCGCGTGTGAAGGCAATTCTGCGCCGCACGAAATTACAACAAGAAGAACAAGTGAAAGAAGCGTCAGATGAAGAGAGCATCACAATTGCTGAACTTAAAATTTTGCCGGAATTTTATGAGGCTTATTTCCAAGGAAGAAAGCTTGAATTAACACCAAAAGAATTTGAACTACTTGTTTATCTTGCGAAAAATAAAAGTCGCGTGTTGACACGTGATCAATTATTAAGTGCTGTATGGAACTATGATTTTGCTGGTGATACACGAATTGTTGACGTTCATATTAGCCATTTGCGCGATAAAATTGAACAAAATACGAAAAAACCGACGTACATTAAAACGATACGTGGTTTAGGATATAAATTAGAGGAGCCAAAAGGGGATGAATAAATTTCGTTCCAGGCTTCTTTTTACATTTGTTTCTCTTATTGTTTTTATTTTAGTTGGACTTGGTTTATTACTGGAAACCGTGTTTGAAAACTACTATATAGATCATGCCAAAGAGAGAATGGTAAAAGAGACAGAGTATGTTGCGGTATTAGCAGAAGAACAGGGTTTTGATGATGTTTTAAAAAATCCATATGTATTTGAAAAGTTAGAAGAAAAAATACAGGCTTCTATTGCATTTGTAGATGAAAAAAAGAGAGTTCAATATAGCGGAGGAGAACAGTCTGCTTTTAGTCAAGGGATAATTAAAGAACTTTCTTCTGAAACAACGAAACAAAGAAACAAAGTCATTACGAAAGAAACAGATCAGAATAATGAATTTTACCATGCGGTATTCGTTCAAGATGTAGCTGGGAAACAAGGGTACATTTTGGTGAAAAGTACAATTGAGCCTTTGAAATCTGTTCATCAAAAAACGTGGGGATTATTAATTATCGGATTTGTTATCGCTTGTCTCGTAGTCGTATTTTTAGGTATGAAAATTACAGGGCAATATATTAGGCCGATTGAATCCGTTACGAAAGTTGCTATCGAATTAGCGAAGGGAAATTATAAAGCACGCGCTTATGAAAGTCATTCGGATGAAACGGGAATGCTGAGTAAAGCGATTAATATTTTAGCCCGTAATTTACAAGAGATGACACTTGAGCAAGAAATGCAACAAGATCGTCTGCATACGTTAATTGAAAATATGGGAAGCGGAATGATTTTAATTGATAGCCGCGGTTATATAAACCTTGTAAACCGTTCTTATAAGGAGACTTTCCACGTAACAGATGAAGAATATTTAGATCGTTTATATTATGAGTCGTTTCATCATACAGAAATTATAGAGCTCGTGGAAGAAATCTTTATGACAGAAGTGAAAGTGCGTAAACAAATGTTATTGCCGCTTGGAATTGAGCGAAAGCATTTCGAAGTATATGGAGCACCGATTATCGGGACGAACCATGAATGGAAAGGGATTGTCCTTGTATTCCATGACATTACTGAGCTAAAGAAATTAGAACAAATGAGAAAAGACTTTTTAGCGAATGTTTCTCATGAACTAAAGACACCGATTACTTCTATTAAAGGTTTTTCAGAAACGCTCTTGGACGGTGCTATGGATAATAAAAAATTCTGCGAACATTTCTTGCACATTATTTTAAAAGAAAGTGAACGCATGCAAGGGTTAATTGAAGATTTATTAGATTTATCAAAGATTGAGCAACAAGGATTTAAATTGAGTATGGGGACCGTTGATATGAAGGGGCTTCTTGAAGACATTCATATGGTGCTTGATAACAAAGCAGGAGAAAAAGAAATTTCTTTACAAGTAAATGCACTAAAAGGAGTCTCGGTCATTGGAGATCCAAGTCGTTTGAAGCAAATCTTTATTAACTTAATGAATAACGCAATCGTATATACGCCGGCTGGAGGCGTTGTTTCTGTAGAATTAGCAGAAGATAAATATAATGCTTATATAAAAGTATCAGATACGGGAATTGGTATTAGTAAAGATGAAATTCCGCGTATTTTTGAACGCTTTTACCGAGTGGATAAAGCGAGAAGTAGAAATACTGGTGGTACAGGCCTTGGATTATCGATTGTAAAGCATTTAGTTGAGGCACATCACGGTACGATTACAGTGGATAGTGAAGTTGGGGAAGGGACAACATTTACAGTTGTTTTACCAAAATCAGCAACTGAAAAATAGGATGAAGGATATTTACAATATATTAACAATGGCTTAATTAAATATTAATAAAGGTCTGTTAATATAATACATGAAAACCCCTTCATCCAAGGAGTAATTTTGGACGAGAATAGTTATGCTGTTCTCGTCACTTCCCTTTTATGTTAGTAAACGTTTGTATATATGATAGAAAATAGCCGTTATTTTTCTTCTCTCTATTAGTCATGTTAATATAGAGAGAGGAAAGGAACGGTTTTTTTTCTGTGAAAAAAATCATTTCAAATTTGTATGGGGAGGTTTCTAGTTTGGAAAAAAAGGTCGTATTAGTAGATGGTAATAATATCGCGTATCGTGCTTTCTTTGCACTACCGCTTTTAAATAACGACAAAGGTATACATACGAACGCAATTTACGGTTTTACAATGATGTTAATGAGAATATTAGAGGAAGAAAAACCAACGCATATGTTAGTAGCGTTTGATGCGGGTAAAACGACATTCCGTCATAAAACGTATAGTGAGTATAAAGGAGGACGTCAAAAGACTCCACCTGAATTATCAGAGCAATTCCCGTTTATTCGTGAGATGCTTGATGCATTCAACGTACCGCGTTATGAATTAGAAAATTATGAAGCGGATGACATTATGGGGACGTTAGCGAAAGAAGCGAGTGAACAAGGGTTTCATGTAAAAGTTATTTCAGGAGATAAAGACTTACTGCAACTTGTTTCAGATAATACACTCGTATGTATTCCACGCAAAGGGATTACAGAAGTGGATGAATATACGAAAGAAGCTTTATTTGAGAAATACAGCTTATCACCAAAGCAAATTATCGATATGAAAGGTTTAATGGGAGACCAGTCAGATAATATTCCAGGTGTACCAGGAGTTGGTGAAAAAACTGCGATTAAATTGTTAACACAGTTTGAAACGGTCGAGGCAGTGTATGAAAATATAGATCAAGTAAGCGGGAAGAAATTAAAAGAAAAGCTAGAAGCAAATAAAGATCAAGCTCTTATGAGTAAAGATCTTGCAACTATTATTACAGATGCACCGATTACAGTGCATGTGGATGATATGGAGTATAAAGGGTATGAAGCAAGTGATGTGATTCCGATGTTCGAGAATTTAGGATTTACATCCCTCTTAAATAAATTAGGTGTTACGCCAGAAGAAACGACTCCAGCTGAATTAGATAATATTACATTTGATATTGTGGAAGAAGTTACAGAAGAAATGCTTCAGCAAGATAGTGCGCTTATCGTTGAAGTACAAGAAGATAACTATCATAGAGCGGACATTCAAGGTTTTGGTATTCAAAATGAAAATGGCTGTTACTTTATTCAAACAGACATTGCTCTTAAGTCAGACGCTTTTAAAGAGTGGCTTGCAGATGGAGAAGTGAGAAAGCATACATTTGATGCGAAGCGCGCAATCGTTGCACTTAAATGGAACGGGATAGATATGCAAGGGATTGACTTTGATCTATTAATCGCTGCTTATTTACTTGACCCGGCTGATACGGATAAAGATTTCCGTACTGTAGCAAAAATGAAAGAAACACATGCTGTGAAATCCGACGAAGAAGTTTATGGAAAAGGTGCGAAGCGTGCTGTTCCAGAGCTAGAAGTAGTAGCGGAGCATGTAGCTCGTAAAGTGCACGTATTATATGATGTAAAGCAAACATTCGTAGAAGAGTTACAAAAGAATGAGCAATATGAACTGTTTACAGAGTTAGAATTACCACTTGCGCGTGTATTAGCTGATATGGAAGTAAAAGGTGTAAAAGTTGATACGGAGCGTCTTCGTAATATGGGAGAAGAACTTGCAGGTAGATTAAAGGAAATGGAACAGGAAATTTATAAGCTTGCGGGAACAGAATTTAATATTAATTCACCGAAGCAGCTTGGTGTTATTCTGTTTGAGAACTTAAACTTACCAGTTATTAAAAAGACGAAAACAGGTTATTCTACGTCAGCTGATGTACTAGAAAAGCTTATGGATCGTCATGAAATTATTCCAAACATTTTACATTATCGTCAATTAGGGAAACTAAATTCAACTTATATTGAAGGTTTATTAAAAGTTGTACATGAAGATTCATCTAAAATCCATACTCGTTTCAATCAAGTATTAACGCAAACAGGTCGATTAAGTTCAACGGATCCGAACTTGCAAAATATCCCGATTCGATTAGAAGAAGGAAGAAAGATTCGTCAGGCATTTGTTCCATCAGAAGAAGGATGGATTATGTACGCGGCAGATTATTCACAAATTGAACTTCGCGTATTAGCTCATATTGCAAATGATAAAGGGCTAGTTGACGCGTTCCAACATGATATGGATATTCATACGAAAACAGCGATGGATGTATTTGGCGTTGAAAAAGATGAAGTAACTTCAAATATGAGACGACAAGCGAAAGCTGTTAACTTCGGAATTGTGTATGGTATTAGTGATTATGGTCTTTCACAAAACTTAGGAATTACAAGAAAAGCAGCAGCGGAATTTATTGAAAAGTATTTAGAAAGCTTCCCTGGTGTACAAGATTACATGAGTGACATCGTAAAAGATGCGAAACAAAAAGGATATGTGGCTACATTATTAAATCGCCGCCGTTATATTCCGGAAATTACGAGTCGTAATTTCAATTTACGTAGCTTTGCTGAGCGTACAGCAATGAATACACCAATTCAAGGTACTGCAGCAGATATTATTAAAAAAGCGATGATTATTATGGCAGATCGTTTAGAAGAAGAAGGATTACAAGCTCGTCTTCTTCTGCAAGTACACGATGAATTGATATTTGAAGCACCACAAGAAGAAATTGAAAAATTAGAGAAGCTTGTACCAGAAGTAATGGAGCATGCAATTGAACTCGCAGTTCCGCTGAAAGTTGATTATTCTTACGGTCCAACTTGGTACGACGCAAAATAAGGAAGTGATGAAATGCCTGAATTACCAGAGGTTGAAAACGTCAGACGGACACTTGAAAATCTTGTGACAGGAAAAACAATTGAAGATATCATTGTTACTTATCCGAAAATAGTAAAACGACCGGATGATGCAGAAATTTTTAAAGAAATGCTAAGAGGCGAGAAGATTGAAAGTATAAAGCGAAGAGGAAAGTTTTTGCTTTTATATGTAACGAATTATGTTATTGTTTCACATTTACGTATGGAAGGTAAGTTTTTACTGCATCAAGAGGACGAGCCAATTGATAAGCATACACACGTCCGTTTCTTATTTACAGATGGAACTGAATTACATTATAAAGATGTGAGAAAGTTTGGTACGATGCATCTCTTTAAGAAAGGTGAAGAGTTGAATCAAATGCCTCTTGCTGACTTAGGTCCAGAGCCGTTTGATGCTGAATTGACACCGCAGTATTTACAAGAAAGATTGCAAAAGACCAATCGTAAAATAAAAGTTGTATTATTGGATCAGCGTCTTTTAGTAGGGCTTGGAAATATATATGTAGATGAAGTTTTATTCCGTTCTCAAATTCATCCGGAACGAGAAGCGTCGTCTTTAACAGCAGAAGAAATTGAACGAATTTACGAGGCGACTGTTACAACGTTAGGTGAAGCGGTGAAGCGTGGCGGAAGTACAATTCGAACGTATATCAACTCGCAAGGGCAAATTGGTTCGTTCCAAGAACTTCTAAATGTATATGGAAAAAAGGGAGAACCGTGTGTAACTTGCGGTACGATATTAGAAAAAACAGTTGTTGGCGGAAGAGGAACGCATTACTGCCCGATTTGCCAGCCGAGAATATAGAAAAGAGATAACATCGGATAGGCATTTGTCATATACATACAGCAGGGCTATGTATAAGGGAGGAGCTTACCGATGTACCTTTATTTATCTCTTATTTTATTAGCTTTTACATTAAGCTTAGATAGCTGTAGTGTAGGGCTAACATATGGTTTAAGAAGCGTAAGAATTCCACTAAGATCAATTATAATTATCGGAATGTGTTCAGCGGCTGTTATGCTTGTTTCAATGGGAATTGGACATATGATCGCGAAAATATTTTCACCTGTTATCGCAACGCGTATCGGTGGGCTTGTTCTTATTGGAATAGGAATTTGGGTATTATACCAATTTTTTCGAAGTGAGAAAAAAGAAGAACTAAAGCAAGAGGAGAAGGTTTGGAAATTAGAAATTGCTTCGCTCGGGCTAGTGATTCAAATTCTACGGAAACCGACTGTTGCAGATTTTGATAAATCAGGCACCATTTCTGCAGGAGAAGCGTTACTTCTTGGTATCGCTCTTTCTATAGATTCGTTCGGTGCTGGAATTGGTGCATCTTTATTAGGGTATGCGCCCGCTATGATGGCAATATTGGTTGCGGTTATGAGTTCTTTGTTTTTATTTATTGGAATGAAACTTGGAACGGTTTTATCGAATATGAAATGGTTACAAAAATTTACATTCCTGCCTGGGGTATTACTCATTATTATTGGAATTTGGAAAATGTAAGTATGGGCGTGGAACATTAGTTTCGCGCCTTTTATATTGTGAGGAGGATTATGATGACAGTAGTAATTGGATTAACGGGAGGCATTGCAAGTGGAAAAAGTACAGTGTCTCAAATGTTTCGTGAAATGAGTATACCAGTTATTGATGCAGATATTATTGCGCGAGAAGTTGTAGAGCGAGGGAAACCAGCATATAACAAAATAGTAGAAGTGTTTGGAACGGAAGTATTACAAGAAGATGGAGAACTGGATCGTCCAAAATTAGGAAGTGTCGTTTTCTATAATGAAGAAAACCGATTGCAGTTAAATAAAATTGTTCATCCTGCAGTGCGTGAGGAAATGAATAAACAAAAGGAAATGTACATAAAGGAAGGTATGCAAGCGGTTGTGTTAGATATTCCTCTCTTATTTGAAAGCAAATTAACAAGTCTCGTTGACCGTGTTTTAGTTGTAGCAGTTAAGCCACATACACAATTAGAGCGTTTAATGAAACGAAATAATTTTTCAGAAGAAGAAGCAACAGCTCGTATTCAATCTCAAATGCCGTTAGAAGAAAAAGTGAAGAATGCAGATGAAGTGATCAATAATGATGGCACAATTATGGGAACGAAAACACAATTACAGGTGATTTTAAAGAATTGGAACATTATTGACTAAAAAATTGTGAAATTAATGAAAATGCTTAGTGACATATCCCCTTTTTGTGTTATACTATTATTGGGATTGGAGATAAATAGTATAACGCATTCAAGGGGGATAACATATTATGACTCGTGTGGCAATTAATGGATTTGGACGTATTGGGAGAATGGTATTTCGTCAGGCAATAAAAGAAAGCGTATTCGAAATTGTAGCAATCAATGCAAGCTATCCATCTGAAACGTTAGCACATTTAATTAAATATGATACAGTTCACGGCAAGTTTGACGGAACAGTAGAAGCATTTGAAGATCACTTATTAGTTGATGGAAAACTGATTCGCCTTTTAAACAACCGCGATCCAAAGGAATTGCCTTGGACAGATTTAGGTGTTGAAGTTGTAATTGAAGCAACTGGTAAATTTAATTCAAAAGAAAAAGCAATTCTTCATGTTGAAGCTGGAGCGAAAAAAGTTATTTTAACAGCGCCTGGTAAAAATGAAGATGTAACAATTGTAGTTGGTGTGAACGAAGACCAATTAGATATTACAAAACATACTGTTATTTCAAATGCGTCTTGCACAACAAACTGTTTAGCGCCTGTTGTTAAGGTGTTAGATGAGCAGTTTGGAATTGAAAACGGTTTAATGACAACTGTTCATGCTTATACAAATGACCAAAAAAATATTGATAACCCACATAAAGATTTAAGAAGAGCACGTGCTTGCGGACAATCGATCATTCCGACAACGACAGGTGCCGCGAAAGCGCTTGCAAAAGTTCTTCCGCACTTAAACGGAAAACTTCATGGTATGGCACTTCGTGTACCAACGCCAAACGTGTCTCTTGTTGACTTAGTAGTAGATGTAAAGCGTGATGTGACAGTTGAAGCTATTAATGAAGCATTCAAAACTGTTGCAAACGGTGCGTTAAAAGGCATTGTAGAATTCAGCGAAGAGCCTTTAGTATCTATTGACTTTAATACCAATACACACTCAGCTATTATTGATGGTTTATCTACAATGGTAATGGGTGATCGTAAAGTGAAAGTACTTGCTTGGTATGATAACGAGTGGGGCTACTCTCGTCGTGTTGTAGATCTTGTAACGTTAGTTGTTGATGAATTAGCGAAACAAAAAAATGTGCAACATATTTAAGTGAATAAGGGAGAGGGCAAGTGGATATTTGCCTTCTTTTTTTTATTTTTTTCTGAAAAGGAAAAAAATTATATAAGTATATTTTTGAAAGTGGACATACCACGAAACGTTGTGATTACTGTATTTGTGAATCGTTTATTTTTTTTAGGGAAAAGTAAAGAGGAAAATATGACAGAAAATCGAAAAAACTGTTGTTGCAAAATGAAAATAAACAAAGTATACTAACACTCGTAAACTTAAGAGCTGAGGTACGTAGTCACTACTTAAAGGGTTAGGACCTCTCTGGACTAACTTTCCCCCGTGGTAGTGGAGCAAGCCAAATTGCAAATTAGTTTTCAATTCGAACAGTTAGAATAAATTTACAAGGGGGAACTGTAGAATGGATACTATGGATACGATGGGTCGTCACGTAATCGCTGAACTTTGGGATTGTGATTTCGACAAGCTTAATGACATGCCGTATATTGAACAATTATTTGTGGATGCAGCACTGAGAGCTGGTGCTGAAGTGCGTGAGGTTGCTTTCCATAAATTTGCACCACAAGGTGTAAGTGGAGTAGTAATTATCTCGGAATCACATTTAACAATTCATAGCTTTCCGGAGCACGGTTATGCAAGTATTGATGTTTATACTTGTGGGGATCGTATTGATCCAAATGTTGCTGCAGAATATATTGCAGAAGGTTTAAACGCGAAAACGCGTGAGAGCATCGAGCTTCCTCGAGGCACTGGTAGCTTCGAAATTAAGCAGAGAGAAACAAAAGCTCTTTAAAAAAGAACATAATTGATTTAAAATGTAAAGAGGTGTATAATGCACCTCTTTTTTAGTGTATAAAAAAGGAAAAATATAACGTACTCGTTAGTTAATAAGTTGAGCTCTTATGAATAAGTTAGCACCCCATCTACCATCTTATTTTTGAAAACGAGATGATAAAATAATGTGCTTAAACTTAAAGTGGTAAGAGAGTTAGAATGAGTTATATAATATTGTATATATATTGTCAGATGAAGTAAGTAGAGAAAAAATAAAGAGTATAGTGTAAAGGAGTGAATATATTGCGTTGTCCATCCTGTTCTCATAATGGTACAAGAGTGTTAGATTCGCGTCCGGTAGACGAGGGGCGCTCTATTCGAAGAAGGAGAGAGTGTGAAAGTTGTTTAAGTCGCTTTACGACATTTGAAAGAGTAGAAGAGTCACCTCTTATCGTTGTAAAAAAAGAAGGCACACGAGAAGAGTTTAATAAAGAAAAGATTTTGCGCGGCTTAATTAAAGCGTGCGAAAAAAGACCAGTATCTTTAAGACAATTAGAAGAAGTAACTCAAAGTGTGGAACGTGAACTTCGTAATTTAGGTATATCAGAAGTGAAAAGTGATATGATTGGTGAAATTGTTATGGAAGAACTGCGTGATATTGATGATGTTGCTTACGTGCGTTTTGCTTCTGTATATCGCCAATTTAAAGATTTAAATGTATTTATTGAAGAATTAAAAGATATACTGCAAAAAGAAAGAGAGTAGAAGCTGTATTTTATTCTCTTTACATACCGTAAGTAATGAGATAAGAGAGCTAGAAGCGAAAGCTAATAGCTCTTTTTCGCTAAGAAATTATATAATGAAGATAGAACGAATGAAGTAGAGGATAGATTGGATGAGAGAAAGGAAAAGCAAGAATGGAAAAACAGTCATGGATGGAGCTATTGCCAATTGATCGTTATAAAGTAAGTGCGAAAGGGTTACTGCATAATTACGACCGAAAAGTGTTAACGATGTTGTATCAGCCGTTAGTAGGTAGTAGAGCTTTTAGCTTGTACATGACGCTATGGGGAGAGTTAGAGCAAGATCGTGTGTTTGGAAAAGAGAATACACATCATTCCCTTATGGTGACCATGCAAATGCAGCTTCCCGAAATATATGAGGAACGAGTAAAGTTAGAGGCAATTGGGCTTTTGAAGGTATATATTAAGAAAGAAAAAGATATTCGAATGTTTATATACGAATTGCAACCACCTTTATCTCCGAAGCAATTTTTTGATGATATTGTGTTAAGCATCTTTTTATACAATCGATTGAGTAGGACAAAATATAATCAAGTAAAGCAATATTTCTTAGAAGAAGAATTTGATTTTGTTTCTTATGAGAATGTTACGCGTTCTTTCAATGATGTGTTTGGTTCGTTTAATCCAGGACAGCTTGAGCATGCGCAAGAAGATCTTCGTATTCCAAAAACGACAGTTATGCCAAGTAATGAGAAGGGAGACGCTCCGAAAGTTTGGAATGATTTCTTTGATTTCTCCTTATTTGTAGATGGCTTGTCCGCTCTTGTCCCTAAAAAGGCGATTACAGACCAAGTGCGGGAATGTGTCATTACACTTGCTTACGTGTACGATGTAGATGTGTTATCGATGCAAAATATCGTTCTTGGTACGGTGACAGAGATGCAGACAATTGATATCGAAAGGCTTAGAAAAGGAGCACGTGATTGGTATCAGTTCGAAAACGGTCAAGCGTTACCTGTATTAAGTGAAAGGGTACAGCCTCACGCTGCACGTATGATGAAAGGGAAAGAGCCTTCTACGCAAGAAGAGATGTTAATCAAACAGTTAGAGGAAATCTCACCAAAACAACTATTGAAAGAAATCTCTGGTGGTGCAGAGGCGACAAAGGCTGACTTGCAGATTGTTGAAGATGTAATGATCAATCAAAAATTAACGCCAGGTGTTGTGAATGTACTTATTTATTACGTTATGCTACGCTCAGATATGAAGCTTGCGAAAACGTATGTGGAGAAAATTGCTGGGCATTGGGCACGTAAAAAGGTCGGTACAGTAGCTGAAGCAATGGCGTTAGCGAAAGAAGAAAATCGTCAATATCAAGAATGGGCTGAGACGAAGAAAAAAGGCCGTACGTCGAAGAAAACGATACGAAAAGAAATGGTACCAGATTGGCTGAAAGAAGAGCCGAAAGAACAAGAGAAAGAAACAGTGAAGAAAGATGTAAGTAAGAAAAAAGATGCGAGTACGTTAGACGATGAACGAAAACGACTAGAAGAAGTGTTAAAAAAATATAAGCGTGATTAATAGAAGAGAATGAACGCTCTTTGAGGTGAGAAAATGGAGCATATTCAAAATTCATTTGCAAAGTTAATGGAAAATAAAAATTTTAAAAATAGATATGAAGTATTAAAGGCGGAAGTAATGGCACATCCGCGTGTGAAAGAATTTATAGACGAACATCAAGGTGAAGTAACAACTTCTATGATTGAGCGCAGCCTTGTGAAGTTATACGAATATATTGGACAAAGTGTAGGTTGCGCAGATTGTCCGGATCTAGGTTCGTGTAAAAATATGCTGCAAGGATATGAGCCAAAGCTCGTTATCCAAGGGAAGATGATTGACATTCAATACGATCGTTGCGTTAGAAAAGTAGCGTATGACGAGAGAAAGAAATATGAAAAACTCGTTCAAAGTGTATATATGCCAACTGACATTTTACAGGCAACGATGGAAAACTTAGATCCTTCAGATTTAGATGCGCGTATTGATGCAATTGGTGCAGCTAATGAATTTTTAAGTACATATGAACCTGGTAAAAAAGTACAAGGTTTATATTTGTATGGTAAATTTGGTGTAGGGAAAACGTATTTGTTAGGAGCAATGGCGAATGAACTTGCTCAAAAGAAAATAAGTTCGATGCTCGTATACTTCCCTGAATTTTTACGTGAAATTAAAAGTTCAATTCAAGATAATTCGATTGGGGAAAAGATTGATGCGGTGAAACGCGTACAAGTTTTAATGCTAGATGATATCGGAGCAGAAGCGATGTCAAGCTTTGTGCGTGACGATGTGCTTGGTGCAATTTTGCAATTCCGTATGTTAGAAAACTTACCGACGTTCTTTACGTCTAACTTTGATTTCAAGGAATTGGAACATCATTTAACGTATACACAGCGTGGTGAAGCAGAACAAATGAAAGCAGCACGTATTATGGAACGAATTAAATATTTAGCGAAGCCAATTCCGATTGGCGGGAAAAACCGACGTCATAAGTAAAGAGTAAGCTGAAAAGCTTGCTCTTTTTTCGTTTTGAACACTTTTCAGACTAGGTGAATTGTAAAACGAAAAGTTCTTATGGAAAATTCATTGTAGCTTGTATCATTTTTTTCTCCCTCCCTTAATATATATAAAATTAGCAAGCCATATTGAGTGGATTTTCTAACGATAGGAAATGTAATTCTACTAAGAGTGAACTTCACGCGGGACGGACTCTTATAGGATTTGTAACGTATAGATACAATCCTTTAGAGCAGGGATAAAAGGGGGGACAAAAGTGATTGAAATTTGCTTCGAAGAAAAAAATGATGCTATGCATGTATATAGACAACTATTGAAAAGAGCGGAACTGTTATATAAGGAAACGAGTGTGTATTTACAGGAACAAAAAGTGGTGATTCACATACCAGTATGTGAATCGAATTATATTGAAAAGATTTTATTGCCGGTAATGGTATATTTCATTGTGAATGTAAAGCAAAATGAGTGGATTTATACAATCTTAAAAGAGAAATTTTTTTATGAAGAAGAGGAAGAGTGTCATCAAATATTGCATATGGCACAAGAAATTTTAAAGGGAAGAAGAAAAGAGATTGCTCGAGAATTAACACGTCACGCATTTGAATCATATATTAAATCTTCTTTAAATAACTGGCTTTGTGATCCGCTTTCGTTCTCGTTTTCATCATATGTTCGTTTTCGCCTTCGTACATATAGGGAAATGGTAGCTAAGCTTGCTGAAGTGTCGATTGATGAGTATAAGTTGGAACAAGAATATCAAATGTTTATTGAGACGCTAAGGCAACAAGTGCGTAGCCGGAAATCACGTTTGTCCTGTGTGCATCTTATTTTTGATGAAAGTTTTATTTTCTATGATGATAAAGGTAGACGTTTAAAACAGGAGAAATTGGTCCAATATATAGACGAGGAATTATTAAAGCAAAAGGATGTATATATTGATACGAAAGTAATTGCACCACTTCTTTCTATTTCGCCGAAAAAAATTTATTTATATACGAAAGAACAAGACCATAATATGATTATTACTTTGCGAAATGTATTTCAAGAACGGGTCCAATTACATGGATTACATGAGTTTGAGCGCAATGTGAAAAATTTAAAAAATAAAGGTAACGCCCTTGATTTTCTAAGTTTTTGAGCATATAATTACCTACATAAATGAAATATATTGAAATGTCATGATGAGGACATGAGTAGTTTTCTACGATTTTCAGAGAGGGAAGCCTTAGGGTGTGAGCTTCCTAGTACGGGATTATTACTTACCACCTCTAAACTTTAGCAGTGAACGGTTTTTTCTAGTAATTGCTAACGGACAACACCGTTATGTTGAACTTGAGCAATTAACAATAATGTTAATTGGAACAAGGGTGGAACCACGAATTCAACACTCGTCCCTTTTTACGGGATGAGTGTTTTTTATTTTGAAAAAAAGAGGAGTGACCAGTGATGGCAGATGTAGTTAAAATTACTTTCCCTGATGGAGCTGTGAAGGAGTTTCCAAAAGGCGTAACAACTGAAGAAATCGCAGCTTCTATTAGCCCAGGCTTAAAGAAAAAAGCTGTGGCTGGAAAATTAAACGATGAGATGATCGACCTTGTTACACCAATCGAAGAAGATGGTGCAGTTTCTATTATTACATTAGATTCTGAAGATGGCTTATACATTTTACGCCATTCAACAGCCCACCTATTAGCACAAGCGTTAAAACGTTTATATAAAGATGCTAAGCTTGAGCTTGGCATTGGTCCAGTAATTGAAAATGGCTTCTACTACGATATTGATATGGAAGAAGCAATTACAGTTGAAGACTTCAAGAAAATTGAAAAAGAAATGCAAAAAATCGTGAACGAAAACTTAGAAATCGTTCGTCATGAAGTACCACGTGCAGAAGCACTTCGTCGCTTTGAAGAAATCGGTGATGAGTTAAAATTAGATTTAATTAACGATCTTCCAGAGGATGCAGTTATTTCAATCTATGAGCAAGGCGAATTCTTCGACCTTTGCCGTGGTGTTCACCTTCCATCTACAGGGAAAATTAAAGTATTTAAATTATTAAGCGTTGCGGGTGCTTACTGGCGCGGCGATAGCAATAATAAAATGCTACAACGTATTTACGGTACTGCATTCGTTAAGAAAGCAGAATTAGATGAGCACTTACGTATGCTTGAAGAAGCGAAAGAGCGCGATCACCGTAAATTAGGTAAAGAATTAAAACTATTTACTAATAGCCAAAAAGTAGGACAAGGTTTACCACTTTGGTTACCAAAAGGTGCAACAATCCGCCGTATTATCGAGCGTTACATCGTTGATAAAGAAGCAAGCTTAGGCTATGATCACGTATACACTCCAGTACTAGGAAGCAGAGAGCTTTATGAAACTTCTGGTCACTGGAATCACTACCGTGATGGTATGTTCCCATCAATGGAAATGGATAATGAAGAGTTAGTTCTTCGTCCAATGAACTGCCCTCACCACATGATGGTTTATAAAAATGATATTCACAGCTACCGTGAATTACCAATCCGTATTGCGGAACTTGGAACAATGCACCGCTATGAAATGTCAGGTGCGTTATCTGGATTACAACGTGTACGCGGAATGACTTTAAACGATGCGCACATTTTCGTTCGCCCAGATCAAATTAAAGAAGAGTTAAAACGTGTTGTAAACTTAACTCTAGAAGTGTACAAAGATTTCGGTTTAGAGAACTATTCATTCCGTCTATCTTATCGTGACCCAGCTGATACTAAAAAGTACTATGCTGATGATGAGATGTGGGAGAAAGCACAAGGTATGTTAAAAGAAGCTATGGATGAAATGGGTCTTGATTACTATGAGGCTGAAGGTGAAGCGGCATTCTACGGTCCAAAACTTGACGTTCAAGTTCGTACTGCTCTTGGAAAAGACGAAACACTTTCAACTGTACAATTAGACTTCTTACTTCCAGAACGCTTTGAATTATCTTACGTTGGTGAAGACGGTAAACAACATCGTCCAGTTGTAATTCACCGTGGTGTTGTATCAACTATGGAACGTTTCGTAGCCTTCTTAATTGAAGAATACAAAGGTGCATTCCCAACTTGGTTAGCTCCAGTTCAAGCGCAAGTAATTCCAGTTTCTCCGCAAGTACATTTAGACTATGCGAAGAAAGTACAAGATGAATTACGTCGTGCTGGTATCCGTGTTGAATTAGATACTCGTGAAGAGAAAATTGGTTACAAAATCCGTGAAGCACAAATGCAAAAAATTCCGTACATGCTTGTAGTAGGTGACAATGAAGTAACTGAAAACGGCGTAAACGTACGTAAATACGGTGAACAAAAATCAGAAACAATTGCATTAGATGCTTTTGTTGATATGATTAAAGTAGAAGGAAAACGATAAGACAGAGCCGCGGTATACCGCGGCTTTCGTATGTATTATAAAAAAGAAAAACTAGAAAAAATAACCAAACTATACTTATCATAAAAAAGTATTGCAAGTATGTTAGTTGTTTGTTACAATATTTCTTGTTGTTAGTAAAACACATCGCGTCTTCTTGACAGACGTCATGTCCTATGATAAACTCATCAAGGATAATAGAATATTGTTTTGTGGAACAAGTAGAAGCACCCGCTTCTCACCTGATGGACGCATTCGCAGTTTACAGGTAAATGTATTTCTTACTTAAGAATTTACAAGTGTGGGTGTCGTATGCCCGCACTTTTTTTGTCGGGTTCTATGACTACAAAAGATGTTCTGAAAAAACCTTGGAGGTGGCTTACTATTAGCAAGGATATGATGATTAACGAGCAAATTCGTGCACGTGAAGTACGTTTAGTTGGTGCAAATGGCGATCAACTTGGAATCAAGTCTCGTAATGACGCTTTAGACTTAGCTGCAAATCTTAATCTTGATTTAGTATTAGTTGCTCCAAATGCGAAACCGCCAGTATGCCGCATTATGGACTACGGTAAATTCCGCTTTGAGCAACAGAAGAAAGAAAAAGAACAGCGCAAAAATCAAAAAGTAATTAGCATGAAAGAAGTTCGTTTAAGTCCAACAATTGATGAACACGACTTTAACACAAAACTTCGTAATGCTATCAAGTTTTTAGAGAAAGGCGACAAGGTTAAAGCGTCAATTCGCTTTAAAGGACGTGCCATTACTCATAAAGAAATCGGTCAACGTGTTTTAGATCGCTTCTCAGAAGCTTGTGCTGAAGTTAGTACAATTGAATCTAAGCCTAAAATGGAAGGACGTAGTATGTTCTTAGTTTTAGCACCGAAAAACGATAAGTAATAGATAGAGGAGGAAATACCTATGCCTAAACAAAAAACTCATCGCGGCTCTGCAAAGCGTTTCAAAAAGACTGGATCAGGTAAACTGAAACGTTCTCACGCTTACACAAGCCATTTATTCGCTAACAAATCTACAAAAGCTAAACGTAAACTACGTAAAGCTGGTGTAGTAAGCGCTGGTGACTTCAAACGCATTCGTCAAATGCTTGACAACTTAAAATAAGTTCGGCTGATATATAGAACAATTAGGAGGTAATATTATGCCAAGAGTAAAAGGTGGTACAGTTACTCGTCAACGTCGTAAAAAAGTTATAAAATTAGCAAAAGGTTACTACGGTTCTAAGAGTACATTATTCAAGGTTGCTAACCAACAGGTTATGAAATCTCTAATGTATGCATTCCGTGACCGTCGTCAAAAGAAACGTGACTTCCGTAAATTATGGATTACACGTATCAACGCAGCAGCTCGTATGAATGGTCTTTCTTACAGCCGCTTAATGCACGGTCTTAAAAATGCTGGCATCGAAGTTAACCGCAAGATGCTTGCTGACTTAGCTGTTCATGACGAAAAAGCTTTCGCTGAATTAGCAACAGTTGCAAAAAACAACATTAACTAATTAATTAGTTGAAACCTTAGAAGATTTTTCTTCTAAGGTTTTTTTATTTGTATGCAAAGAGAAGTATGTCGTTATCAATATGACAAAATCAATATAAAAGCTATAGCGATATAGAAGAATATATATATGAAGCCAGGAGAATTCTCCTGGCTTTTTTCAATTATCCCCCTTTGGAAGGAAGAGTATCTTTCCTACCTGAAACGACACTGCTATAATGGAAAGATGATATGGAACTTTCATCAGATAAAATAAATTTTTTATCAGTGGACAATCCCCGGATAATGATTAACTATCACCAATCGGAGTGAACAATCTAATAGTGATGATTGAAACGTATTTGTAAATTAAGGACAAGCTATTTTGTAAAGAGATAAATGGCTGACTTATTAATAAGAAACGAAAAATAATAATGAACTTTGAGATGAAACAACATTGTTGCGTAAAATGCGATGTTGGAGGAGGACAATAGAATGGACTTACTACAACTATTTAAATTACAAAAAGAATTAGATGACCGTATTGTGAAAGAGCATGATTTACAACCGAAAAAGTTGTTAAAAGAAAAAATGTTAGCTCTTCTTGTAGAAATTGGAGAACTTGCAAATGAAACACGTTGTTTTAAATATTGGAGCAACAAACCAGCATCAGAACGTGAAGTAATATTAGAAGAATACGTAGATGGCTTGCATTTTATTTTATCAATCGGAATTGACTTAGGTATTGATAAAAACTTCCTATTCTATAAATGTGCACAAACGAATAAAACACAAGTAGAAATTTTCTTAGACACATATGCGAAAGTAATTCGTTTTACAGATCAACCATCTATTACGAACTATATTGAATTATTTACAAGCTATCTTCGACTTGGGCAAGCGCTAGAGTTTGAGCAAGAAGAGATTGAAAAGGCATATTTAGATAAAAATGAAGTAAATCATCAGCGTCAAACACAAGGATACTGATTTAATTTTTGAATATTTCGATTTCCTTTTGTATAATGAAGTGACTGAAGAAAAAGGAGGGTGTTGGCAATGACAAAATTAGACGCGACATTGACAATGCTAAAAGAATTAACAGATGCACGTGGTATTGCGGGTAACGAGCGTGAACCACGCGAAGTAATGAAGAAATATATTGAGCCGTTTGCGGACGAACTTTCTACTGATAATTTAGGAAGCTTAGTTGCGAAAAAAGTAGGGGAAGAAAACGGCCCGAAAATTATGGTTGCAGGTCATTTAGATGAAGTCGGCTTTATGATCACGCAAATTGATGACAAAGGTTTCCTTCGTTTCCAAACGGTTGGTGGCTGGTGGTCACAAGTTATGCTTGCGCAGCGCGTGACAATTGTAACGCGTAAAGGAGATGTAACAGGTGTAATTGGTTCAAAACCACCGCACATCTTACCTCCAGAAGCGCGTAAAAAGCCAGTTGAAATTAAAGACATGTTCATCGATATTGGTGCTTCTAGCCAAGAAGAGGCAATGGAGTGGGGCGTACGACCAGGAGATCAAGTTGTACCTTACTTTGAATTCCAAGTGATGAAAAATGAAAAAATGTTACTTGCAAAAGCATGGGATAACCGAATTGGTTGTGCAATTGCAATTGACGTATTAAAACAGTTAAAAGATGAAAAGCATCCAAACGTTGTATACGGCGTAGGGACTGTACAAGAAGAAGTTGGCCTTCGTGGCGCGAAAACATCTGCGAATTATATTAAACCAGATATCGCGTTCGCAGTAGATGTTGGCATCGCTGGAGATACGCCAGGTGTAACGGCAAAAGAAGCGCAAAGTAAAATGGGCGATGGACCACAGATTATTTTATATGATGCGTCTGTTATTGGTCATACTGGTTTACGTGACTTTGTAGTTGATGTTGCTGACGAATTAGAAATTCCGTATCAATATGATTCAGTAGCGGGCGGAGGAACGGATGCAGGTGCAATTCATATTGCTGTAAATGGTATTCCGTCTATGGCAATTACGATTGCAACGCGCTACATTCATTCTCATGCGGCAATGTTACACCGTGATGATTATGAAAATGCAGTGAAGTTAATTGTAGAAGTTATTAAACGTCTTGATAAAGAGGCTGTACATAACATTACATTTAATTAATAGAAAAAGCGAAGGAGATTTTCCTTCGCTTTTTTATGTTTTAAAAAGGTCGTTCTAATCCTGCAGCAGTATGAGCTCCTAAAATAATTAAACGAGTTAATTGCATGGCCATAAAATGCGGGGTATAAA
This sequence comes from Bolla brennus, assembly GCA_018250355.1. Lineage (NCBI taxonomy): Eukaryota > Metazoa > Arthropoda > Insecta > Lepidoptera > Hesperiidae > Bolla > Bolla brennus. The sequence continues at coordinate 27,203 of DWRB01000012.1, read as the reverse complement.
TCATCCCTCTTTTTAACCATGACATAATCATCCCGATATGAGCTCCTGTCACATAACTAATTAAAATATCACGAGGAACCATAAGATCTTTATCATCTGGCTGTGAAATAGACAAGCTTAATGTTAAATGCGTCTGTATTGTTTTCATCATTTTATAAGAGTAGTTTCCAGCGGCTTTATCACCAAGCATAACGTTATAGAAGTTCACATTTTCTGCGATATGTTCGAACAAAGCCAAAAATTTCGGATGTGGTGAATCAAATGTAAGTTGAAACTCTTCTTTATTTTTATTTTTTGGTTTAATAACTTCTGTTAACTTCTCTAACATTTCTTCAATGCTTTTGTCTAATAGGTCATATTTATCATGGTAATGGCTATAAAACGTAGCACGATTTACAGGAGCACGTTCTGCGATATGTTGGACAGTTACATCATCAAATCCTTTTTCGCCTACTAAAGCGACAAAAGCATCCTGTATGAGTTGTCTCGTCCGCTTTACACGTGGATCATTTGTATTTTTAATAGACATTTTTACTTCCCCTCGTTTAATTTTCTATACTTAAACAACATATAGTCATTATATTGTTGTTTAAGCAACATTTCATACGTAAATTGTCGGTTGTAGATTCAAAATAATTATTTATAATTATAAACGATAGTCCTTCAGAAATCAGCACCGCTCGCAGGTAGATAAATTTCGATTTACACCGCAGATGGTGTGATTTTTTTGTTTAAAAGTTAATATAATTAACAATTAAACAGTCTAAACAATAAGGACGTAAATAGTTTAGAAAAAAATTATATGCGATATAAGGAGAGGAATGCAATGAATCAGTTTCGAAGAATGGTGATTATCAACATTATCACATTAATTGTACTAGTTGGCGGCGGTATTGGCGGTTATTACTATTACAATCAAGCGGAAAATTATTTAAAAACAGAAAATGCAAAAATTGATGGAAAGGTAATTCCGATTGCATCACCAGTAGCAGGTAAATTAACTGACTGGAAAGCTGAAGTAGGAAAGAATTACAATGAAAATGATAAATTAGGTGCTGTTACTGTAGCGGCAGCAAATGGAGAACAAACAGTAGATGTAACAATTCCACAAAATGCAACAGTTGTACAATCAAATGCAACAACAAATGCTTTCGTTGGAGCAGGTAGCCCGATTGCTTACGCATTTGATATGAACAATTTATGGGTAACAGCAAACATTGAAGAAACAGATGTTGACGATGTACAAAAAGGTCAAGATGTAGATGTGTATGTAGATGCATACCCAGATACAACGTTATCAGGAAAAGTAGAGCAAGTTGGATTAACAACAGCGAATACATTCTCTATGTTACCATCAAGCAACGCAACAGCGAACTATACGAAAGTAACACAAGTAGTACCAGTTAAAATTTCTTTAGATCATAGTAAATCAGTAAATATTGTTCCTGGAATGAATGTGTCAGTTCGTATTCATAAGTAAGGGGGAGATGAGATGTCCTCAATTGCAATTGCAGGATATGCACTATTTTGTATAATCGTCTTCTTCCTTGTAAATCGTCTTTTACGAAAGAAAAAAACGAACGTGGGAGAAGAACAAGTCCCAGCCGTAAATAAAATAGAAGTAAGTAAAGTAGAAACAGAAGAGAAAGAAATTGAACGAAAGCAAGAAGCAGAAATTTCTAATGTAGTTGAGTTAGAAACAGGAAAGCAAGAAGAAGTAAAACAAGAAAAAGAAGTGCCGAAAAAACAAATGTTTACGCCTGCAGAGAATGTGAACGTAAAAGCAGTTGTAGCTGTATTAATTCTCGGTATGTTCGTTTCTATTTTAAACCAAACAATCATTAACGTTGCATTGCCTCCGTTAATGAATGAATTTAACGTATCAACTTCAACAGCACAATGGTTAATTACAGGTTTCATGCTTGTAAATGGTATTTTAGTACCGATTAGTGCCTTTTTAGTTTCACGATTTACGTATCGTAAATTATTCGTAGCGGCAATGTTATTCTTCACGGTAGGATCTATCATTTGTGCTATTTCAGGAAACTTTACAATGATGATGACGGGCCGCGTTATTCAGGCGGTGGGTGCAGGGATTTTAATGCCGGTTGGTATGAATATTTTCATGACATTATTCCCGCCTCATAAGCGCGGAGCAGCGATGGGATTACTAGGTGTAGCGATGATTTTAGCGCCAGCTATCGGACCAACTGTAACGGGCTGGGTGATTGAAAACTATAGCTGGAACTTAATGTTCTATGCGATGTTTATTATCGGTTTAATTATTACATTCCTATCTTTAAAATTCTTTACACTAGCTCAGCCAGTATCTAAAACGAAGTTAGATGTATTCGGTGTTGTTAGTTCAAGTATTGGACTAGGTAGCTTATTGTACGGATTTAGTGAAGCAGGAAATAATAGTTGGACTAGTGCAGAGGTTGTTATTTCACTTATCATTGGTGTAGTAGGTATTGCGGTATTTATTTGGAGAGAGCTAACAACGGACAATAAAATGCTTGATTTACAAGTGTTTAAATACCCAGTATTTACTTTTACTTTAGTAATTAATGCAATTGTTACGATGGCATTATTCGGAGGTATGTTATTGCTTCCAGTATACTTGCAAAACATTCGCGGTTTCACACCGATAGAATCAGGTTTATTACTACTTCCAGGATCATTAATTATGGGAATCATGGGACCTATTGCAGGCAAACTATTTGATAAGTATGGTATTCGTCCGTTAGCAATTGTCGGTTTAGCCATTACAACGTTTGCGACATATGAATTCACAACGTTATCGATGGATACACCGTATAGTGTTATTATGACGGATTATATTATACGTTCGATTGGTATGTCATTCATTATGATGCCAATTATGACAGCAGGTATGAACGCACTGCCGATGAAATTAATTTCTCACGGTACAGCAACGCAAAATACGTCAAGACAAGTAGCTGGTTCAATTGGAACAGCGATTTTAATCACACTGATGACGCAGCAAACGACTGCTCACGTAGCAGATTATGGAAATATGTTAACAACGTCAAATCCAATTTTAGTTGATAAAGTACACGGTATGGGCCAAAGTTTAGCAGCGATTGCTGGATCGGCTCAAGCAGGAGATGCGATGAGCACGCAACTATTATTTGGACAAATTTCGAAGTTATCTGCAATTAACGGTATTAACGATGCCTTCTTAATTGCAACGATACTCGCAGGTATTGCTTGGGTATTATCGTTCTTCTTACCATCAGGCAATAAACCAAATAGAAAAGCAGGGAATTAATTTCCCTGCTTTTTTGTCTTTTTAAAGAGTTAGATATAAAAAATGATAACCAGTTACGGAGCATAGCCCTGTTATAAACAAAATTGTCCCCATAGCACGAATACTTGATATTTGTCTTCCGCTTATAATAGCTAATAGTCCAGCTAAAGAGAAAAAACTCCAATATAAAGTTCCTGAAATTGGAACGATCCCCTCTAAATCCATTCCATAACCTATGCAAATGATAGGAACAAAGATAAGCGATATGCTAATCAAACCAGTAATAATAGTAAGTGATTTCCGATATTTAATGCCAGAAATAATTAAAAAAATGCCAATGATGAAATGGCATAGCATCAAAGTAAGAGCTAAAATCATCCAAGTTAATATTCCGAACACTTCTGTATTACCTCCGATTTATCGGTTTCTAAAAAATATTATATATAGTATGAATCACCTACAGTCATGAGTAACCAGAAGATAACCCCTAATATTCCAGCGATAAAAATAATGAATCCCATATTACGTATACTTTTAATTTTTGCTTGTAATCCACTTAACCCTGCTAATAATCCAGTTAAAGAAAACAGTGTCCAATATAAAGTAGTTGAAATAGGGAGGATTGTATTGCTCTCCACTCCCATGCCCCAAAAAACAAAAGGTAGTGTGACAAAGGAGAAGCTAAGTAGCCCCATTAAACCAACAAATAATTTACGATGTTTCATGCTAGTAATCATCAAAAAAATACCACCGAAAAATCCGCATAAAACAAGAAGTGGCATATAAACAACCCAAAGTAAGCTCAACATATATAATCTCCTTCTATGTAATCAGTTATATTTTACTACATGAGGTTTATTTTGGATATTATTAAAAAATATGTATAAATTGATAGAAAGGAGAATGGGGCTTTTTTTTCAAAGCATCTGGAGACAAATTAAAAGCTGAAACGAAAACAATCCCAATTCATAAACATTTCAAATTGGAAAATGGTCAAAAAATAGAAGTGGAAGATTTAAAAGTCTCCCCTATATCTATGAAGTTGAATTATAAAATGTTGAATGGAACAAAATTAGAAGTGAAATTTATCGCGAAAGATCAAGATGGAAACGATCTAATACCCGACTCAGATCTTACAATATTGAAAAATAGTTATTGGCGTTTTGAAAAACTAGAGGATAGTGTAACGAAAATTGTCCTAACTTCTAGTGAAGAGGGAGAAAAGAAAACGAATTATCGAAAAGTGTTAACGGAAGAAGAGTTTGAAGTTGTGATAAAAGAGTAAAAAGAGGTATCGTGATGATACCTCTTTTTGGCTCAAGAATGCCAACATATTATTCATAATATGAAATAACATAGCTGGAATTGGGGTGTCACTAATAAATTTGATTTTTAAGGGGGAAGTAATCAGTGGAGGATAAAGAATCCACCACTAATGGAAGTTTTATAATAATGCAATGGTATTATTCAGCATGTGTAATAAAATAGCTGGAATAATAGAATTTGTTTTTTTACATAAAATAGCCATAAATAGACCTAGGATGAACATACTAAACATCACACCAGTTGAGTACGTATGACCTATTCCGAAGAGAAAGCTAGATCCAAGTGCTGCAATCCAAAAAGGGAAGCGCTGTTGTAGGAAGTGAAGAATAATACCACGGAATATAAATTCTTCAAAAATAGGTACAAATATAGCGGTACCTAGTAGCAATACTAGGTTATATTGTTTTAACATTTCTAAGTTTAAAGCGGATGACTGCTCTTTTATCGCATCGGGAAAAAGATTATTAATTATAAGTATTCCACTAACAATATGTAGTCCGTAGAAAAGAATTATATATATGTATGTGCTTACTTTTTTAAATGGTGTAAAGTTTAACGTTGGGACAATTAAATTTCTTAACGGTTTGTATGCATAAATTAAAATTAATAAAATGCACAATACAAATAAACGCTTTCCAGCAGTAGTAAGGGATTTGGCTAAAGCAATTTGCTTTGGATCGGTTAAACCTACTGTATAAATAACGGTAGGAAGGCCTATAAAGAGATCGGCTAGAAATCCTGTTCCCCAAATCGCAAAAACGAGTGAAAATAGAAATTGTGAGAGTGACATAGGATGTTTTTGTGGGTAAGTTAGTTGCGTGGCGTGTATAATAGTGAATCACCTATCCTTATTCGTTTTATAGTTATATATAAATATTGTAGAATATTTATACAAAAAAGTCATCACTGTAGTAAAGATGATATTTTGAAGCTAATATTGACAGACATTAATAATTTTACATTGATGTTTTGTGCAAACGGAAGACTTTGAAGTTGTTATAAAAGAGTAAAAAGAGGTATCGTGCGATACCTCTTTTTAACTCAAGAATGCCAACATATTATTCATAATATGAAATAACATAGCTGGAATAATGGATTTTGTTTTTTTACATAAAATAGCCATTAATAATCCCATGAAGAAAGTAATTACCATTACCCCAAGTGAGTATGTATGAGCAATACCGAAGAAGAAACTTGTTATGATGGCTGCAATCCAAAATGGAAATCGCTCTGATAAGAAGCGAAGTATAAAGCCACGGAAAATAAGTTCTTCAAAAATTGGTGTGAGTATTGCGAAGCCGAGAAGTAATAATATTTGATACTGCTTAAAAACGTCTAAGTTAAGTGCGGAAGATTGCTGCTTCGTTGCGTCTTGGAACATATAATTTAACAAGATGTAATTGAGTAAAATGTTTATAGTGAAGAAAAGAAGTAAATATATGTATGTACGCCATTCTTTAAGTGCTTTAAAGTTAAAAGATTTTAGTAGTAATTTTTTTGCGGGTTCGAATTTAAAAATGAAGAATAACAACACGGCTAGTTGTAATACGATACTTGCAGTATTTACGATAGATTCATACAGGGCAATTTGTTTTTTATCTGTAAGACCGGCTGTATAAATTGTTAAGGGCATTGCGAGGAACACAGTAATAAGTCCGGTTCCGAAAAAAGCGAATAAAACGGAGCTAATAAATTGTCCCCATGACATAGAGTATTTCTGTTCATTAGAAAGTTGTGTAGCGGGTTGCATTTATAAAATCACCTCTTTATATTTGTATATTTAATTATAAAGTGTTTTGTTTTTATATGTAATATTTAAATATTACATATAAAGGTGTATTTTCCATAAAATAATAAAAGAGGTATCACCCTATAGTGATGCCTCTTTCTCATTGATAACTATGTTCTGCCTTGTTATTCGATTTTGATTGCTCTATTTGTAATTCACGTTCTACCAATCGGTCTAACTGTTGAATTGCTTTTAATGCTTTTTCGTAAGAAATTGTTCTATAATGGTGCGCTCCGCCCGGTTCTTCATCGGCTTCGTCTGCCCATTTAATAATGTTTTGAAGAGATGTTCTTTCAATCTCTTGCTGTACTAAGAAAGAATCTGTATGAAGAAGAATTGCGATAGAAATTTCTTTTGCTAGTTTCGGATGTTCTCCTAATCTAATAAGCAATTTATGAGCTCTTTCTGCTCCTTTAATCGCATGTATATCATTCTTTTTATACAAGTCATAGTCCCATTCTCCCTCACTGTACCATGTGTGATGTCCGATATCATGAAGGAAACCAGCTTTTGTTGCAGCATCGACTGAGGCATGATGCTTTTTCGCTAAGTGAAACGCATGGTAAGCGACAGCGATTGCGTGGACCATTCCAGAACGGTTTACATATTTTTGTGTAATGTGATGTTTAAAAATTTGTTCAAGCGTAATACGTTGCATAAAACATTCACTCCTTTTATCTAACGATGTATATGAAGAAAAATCGATCGGTTTAAATGTATTTTGAACATTGTACTCCATCGGGGTAGCGTTAGTAAAGTAGAAATGTTTAGGAGAAGAAAAATTTTATAGACATAAAAGGTCACCTTAGTTTTTTTTCTAAGGTGACCTTTTATTGTTTATTTTTTTAATCCTTGCTCCAGTGTTCCTAACATTTCGTGTTTTTCATTTTCATCAGCATTTTTCCAAATGACTTCGAATAAAACGCCAAGACCTGGAAGCATTTTTTCTTCACCGCTTTGAATTGCATCGACAATCGTTTCTTGTAATTGATCTTGTGAATTTCCAGATACATTCGCTAATACAGCGCCGCGTAAATTAAAACTCATTATCTTCACCTCTTCTTCAGAATTGAAACTGACGTTAGTTTTTGTTCTTTTTTATGTAAATATGTATGAAAAATAGGCTATAATGATAAGACAAGAAGAGAGGGAAATACATATTATGAAAAACATTGATTCAGTGCAAAATCCGCGTGTGAAGCAGTGGAAAAAGCTGCAGACGAAAAAAGAACGCGATAAAAAAGGTTTATTTTTTGTAGAAGGATTCCACTTAGTTGAGGAAGCTTTAAAAGCAGGAGTTGTAACAGAACTTATCGTTTCTGATCAGACAGATCTTCCGAAAGATTGGACAGTTAATGATGTGGAAATGTATATCGTACCTGAAGCAATCGTAAAAGTACTTCGTGAGACAGAAACGACGCAAGGGGTATTTGCTGTTTGTGAGAAACACGAGAGTGAAGTAGCTCTTGCGGATGGGAAGTTTCTTTTATTAGATGGTCTTCAAGACCCAGGTAACTTAGGGACAATTATTCGTACAGCTGATGCAGCTGGTATTCATGCCGTTGTGCTTGGAGAAGGATGCGTTGATGCATATAATAGTAAAGTGCTTCGCTCTACACAAGGTTCTATTTTCCATTTACCAGTTGTAAAAGGTAACTTAGAAGAATGGGTAGACAAGTTGAAAGAACAAAACGTTCCTGTATATGGGACAGCTCTTGAAAATGGAGTTCCATATGGTGAAGTAACACCAGCTGGTAGTTTTGCATTAATTGTAGGAAATGAAGGAAGTGGCGTAAGCGAAGAAATTCTTGCAAAAAGTGATCAAAACTTGTATATTCCGATTTACGGCGGGGCAGAATCATTAAATGTTGCGGTTGCAGCAGGGATTTTAACGTATTATTTGCAAAGCCCAGTTGCGAACAAATAAAAAACTTCTTATAATAAGTTGAAGTATATTATATTAAAAGTTAAATAACGAAAAACGTTGATAGAGAAGAGTAACTTACAAAATCGCCATAAAGGGAGAGAATGCCTTAGACTGAAAGTATTCTTATGGTAGACGGAAGTGAATTCACCTCTGGAGTTGACGCCAGGACCATATATATGTAAAGGCGTTCCGGTCAGAATTGATCGTTATAACTAATGAGTGGGCAGACCTGGTCTGTCAATTTAGGGTGGTACCGCGAATTTACCTCGTCCCTTTTTGGGAGCGAGGTTTTTTTATTTTTAAAATTAGGAGGGTTCCAAATGGAAGCACGTTTAAAAGAGCTAAAGCAAAAAGCGTTAGAGCTTATTGAAGAAGCGAAAGAGCTAAAGGGCTTAAACGACGTACGCGTAGCGTATTTAGGGAAAAAAGGTCCAATTACAGAAGTATTACGCGGCATGGGAAAATTATCAGCAGAAGAGCGTCCACGTATGGGAGCATTAGTAAATGAAGTACGTGAAGCGATCCAAACGCGTTTAGAAGACAAAATTGGTAACTTAGAAAAAGCAGTAATTGAAGCGAAATTGGCTACGGAAACAATTGATGTTACACTACCAGGCCGTCCTGTTGAAACAGGTTGTCACCATCCGTTAACAGCTGTTGTTGAACAAATTGAAGATGTATTCATCGGTATGGGTTATGAAGTAGCTGAAGGAACAGAAGTAGAAAAAGACTACTACAACTTCGAAGCATTAAACTTACCGAAAGATCACCCAGCGCGTGATATGCAAGATACATTCTACATTACAGAAGAAACGTTACTACGTACACATACATCTTCTGTGCAAGCACGTACGATGGAAAATAATAAAGAAAAAGGCCCAATTAAAATTATTTGTCCTGGTAAAGTGTATCGCCGTGATGACGATGATGCGACGCATTCACACCAGTTCATGCAAATTGAAGGTCTTGTAATTGATAAAAACATTCGCATGAGTGACTTAAAAGGTACACTGCAAGTATTCGTGAAAAAGATGTTCGGTGAAGATCGTGAAATCCGTCTTCGTCCAAGTTTCTTCCCATTCACAGAGCCATCTGTAGAGATGGATATTTCTTGTATGATGTGTCACGGCAAAGGTTGCGGCACTTGTAAAGGAACTGGCTGGATCGAAATTTTAGGCGCAGGTATGGTTCATCCGAACGTACTTGAAATGGCTGGTTATGATTCAAAAGAATATCAAGGTTTCGCATTCGGTATGGGCGCAGAGCGTATCGCAATGTTGAAATACGGCGTAGATGACATTCGTCATTTCTATACAAATGATGTACGTTTCTTACAACAATTCAAACGAGCGTAAGGGAAGGAGAGGATAAGTATGTTCGTATCATATCGTTGGTTACAAGAGTATGTAGATATTAAAGATGTAACAGCACAAGAGCTAGCAGACAAAATCACGAAAAGTGGTATTGAAGTAGAAGGTGTTGAAGTATTAAATAAAGGTGTAAAAGGTGTTGTAGTTGGTCACGTATTAGAATGTGAAAAACACCCAGAAGCTGATAAATTAAGCAAATGCTTAATCGATATCGGTGAAGAAGAGCCAGTTCAAATTATTTGTGGAGCTGCTAACATTGCAAAAGGTTTAAAAGTACCAGTTGCAAAAGTTGGTGCTGTACTTCCTGGCAACTTCAAAATTAAAAAAGCAAAACTACGTGGTGAAGCTTCTCACGGTATGGTTTGTGCGCTTCAAGAGCTTGGCATTGATGGAAAGTTAGTTTCAAAAGAATATGCAGACGGTATCTTCATCTTCCCAAGTGATGCTGAAGTTGGTGCAGACGCACTTGAAATTTTAAACTTACATGATGAAGTACTTGAGCTTGGTTTAACACCAAACCGTGCAGATTGCTTAAACATGTTAGGTGTTGCATATGAAGTCGCTGCTATTTATGGCCGTGAAGTACAACTTCCAGCTATCAGCTTACAAGAAACAGCAGAAAAAACTTCTGATTACATTTCTGTAAGTGTAGAAGCGAAAGAAGAAAACCCATTATATATTGCAAAAATGGTGAAGAACGTAAAGATTGGTCCATCACCAATGTGGATGCAAACGCGCCTTATGGCAGCTGGCATTCGTCCAATTAGCAATGTAGTTGATATTACAAACTACATTTTAATGGAATACGGTCAACCGTTACATGCATTTGATTACGATAAATTAGGTTCAAAAGAAATCGTTGTTCGTCTTGCAAAAGAAGGCGAAAAAATTGAAACGTTAGATGATCAAGAGCGTACGTTACAAAGCCACCACCTTGTAATTACAAACGGAACAAAAGCTTTAGCTGTTGCTGGTGTAATGGGCGGAGCAGATTCTGAAGTTACCAATGAGACAGTAAACGTTCTTATTGAATCTGCATACTTTGCAGGTCAAACAGTGCGCCGTACATCAAAAGACTTAGGTCTTCGCAGTGAATCAAGTGCACGTTTTGAAAAAGGAATCGACCCAACACGTACATTTGAAGCAATTCAACACGCAGCTGCTTTAATGGCGAAATACGCTGGCGGAGAAGCGCTTGAAGGTGTAGTAGAAGCTGACAACTTACAAGTACAAGAGCGCACAGTATCTGTTACTGCTGAAAAAGTAAACCGTGTATTAGGTACAAATATTTCTGCAAGTGCTATGGGTACAATGTTCACAAACTTGAAGTTCCCATTCACAGAAGTAGAAGGAACATTCCATGTGAATGTACCAGCACGTCGTCCTGATATTACAATTTCAGAAGACTTAGTAGAAGAAGTGGGCCGCCTATACGGTTATGACCACATTCCAGTTACATTACCTTCTGGAACAATGACTCGTGGTAAATTAACATCAGCACAAACGAAACGTCGTAAAGTACGTCGCTTCTTAGAAGGTGCTGGTTTATATGAAGCAATCACGTATTCATTAACAAGTGCTGACAAAGCGAAACAATATATGGTTGAGCCAAACGAAAAGGCGCCTGTAAATCTTGCACTTCCAATGAGTGAAGAGCGTAGCCAACTTCGTTTAAGCTTAGTGCCACAATTGTTAGAAGCAGTTTCATACAATGTTGCACGTAAAAACGATAGCGTTGCATTATACGAAGTAGGTTCTATCTTCTTACCGACAGAAGCAGGAGAACTTCCGAAAGAAGAACAACATCTTGCAGGTGTTATGACGGGTCTTGCTCTTCACCATGCATGGCAAGGTGAGAAGAAAGTAGTAGACTTCTTCGTTGTGAAAGGTGTACTAGAAGGATTATTCGACGTACTTGGCGTTGCAAATCAAATCACATATGCACCAGCAAAACGTGAAGGTATGCACCCAGGTCGTACAGCTGACATCGTATTAGATGGCGAAGTAATTGGTTTCATCGGTCAATTGCACCCAGAAGCAGAAAAACAATTAGATGTGAAAAATACATTCGTATTCGAACTATCTCTTGTAAAAGTGTTCGGTGCAGACGCGGAAGAAACTTACTACGCAGCAATTCCACGTTTCCCATCTATGACACGTGATATGGCTGTTGTCGTAACAAAAGAAACAAAAGCTGGCGAAATGAAGCAAGTCATTGCTGAAGCTGGCGGAGAACTTCTGAAAGACGTAGCACTATTTGACTTATACGAAGGTGAAAAAATGGAAGAAGGCAAGAAATCACTTGCATTCTCTATGACCTACTTCGATGCAGAACGTACGTTAACAGATGAAGAAGTAACAGAAGCACATAACCGTGTATTAACGACGGTAGAAGAGAAATTTGGTGCGGAGTTACGTAAGTAATAAAAGATTGCCGGATTCAGTCCGGCAATTTTTTTATGGCACGATTGTCGGAAAAGCGATATATTACAAAAATCGCTGATATATTTTTTGGTATCTTGCATCTTTCTCTCGAATGTAGTACATTAATTTTAGTTTAACAAAATGAAAGACGATGATAAGGAAAAGTAGTATATACTATAATCCAAAGCGAGTCAGGGACGGTGGGAGCCTGATGAGGCGGTATATGTGAAGAACACCTTGGAGTTGCTAACCGAAATTGAAACTTGTATTCAAGAGTAGACTTAGACGGGAATCCGGCCTGTTACAAACCGGGAAGTATGTATTACATACGAGTTAAAGTTGGTCTTTATGACAAATTGGGTGGTACCGCGAAGTTTAACCTTTCGTCCCTTTATGGATGAAAGGTTTTTTTGTATTTAAATATATGTGCAAAGGAGAATTTCACTATGGAAAACACATTAGTAAAAAGTCTGTATAGAGATACAGATAAATACGCAGGTCAAACAGTACAAGTATCAGGGTGGATTCGTAACTTACGTGATTCAAAAGCATTTGGTTTCATCGAATTAAACGACGGTAGCTTCTTCAAAGGCGTTCAAATCGTTTTCGATACAGAGTTAGAAAACTTCAAAGAAATTGCAAAACTTCCACTTAGCTCTTCAGTTAAAGTAGAAGGTACAGTAATTGCAACACCTGGAGCGAAGCAACCATTTGAAATTAAAGCAGAAAAAATTGATATCGAGGGCTTATCAGATTCTGATTACCCACTTCAAAAGAAACGTCACACGTTTGAATACTTACGTACAATCGCTCACTTACGTCCAAGAACAAATGCATTTTCTGCAACGTTCCGTGTACGTTCTGTAGCAGCATTTGCGATTCACCAGTTCTTCCAAGAGCGTGGATTCGTACATGTTCACACACCAATCATCACTGGTAGTGATACAGAAGGTGCTGGCGAAATGTTCCGCGTAACAACGCAAGATTTAAACAACGTACCAAAAGGTGAGGACGGACAAGTTGATGAATCAAAAGACTTCTTCGGCAAAGAAACAAACTTAACAGTAAGTGGACAGCTGAACGCTGAAGCTTATGCATTAGCATTCCGTGACGTATACACATTCGGACCTACATTCCGTGCGGAAAACTCAAACACAACTCGCCACGCTGCTGAGTTCTGGATGGTTGAGCCAGAGATTGCATTCGCTGAATTAGGCGACGTAATGGATCTTACAGAAGATATGCTGAAATATGCAATGAAATACGTATTAGAGCATGCACCAGAAGAAATGGAATTCTTCAACAGCTTCGTTGATAAAACAGTTCTAGAGCGCATGAACAACGTAATCAACTCTGACTTCGGTCGCATCACATATACAGAAGCAATTAAAGTGCTTCAAGAGTCAGGTGCTGACTTCAAATACCCAGTAGAATGGGGTATTGACTTACAAACAGAGCACGAAAGATACTTATCAGAAGAGATCTTCAAACGCCCTGTATTCGTAACTGACTATCCGAAAGACATTAAAGCGTTCTACATGCGTATGAATGAAGATGGAAAAACAGTAGCTGCTACTGACCTTCTAGTTCCTGGCATCGGCGAATTAATCGGCGGAAGTCAACGTGAAGAAAGAATGGACGTTTTAGTAGACAGAATTAAAGAATTAGGTATGAACGAAGAGGACTACTGGTGGTACTTAGAACTTAGAAAATACGGCGGTACAAAACACGCTGGGTTCGGCCTAGGTTTCGAGCGCTTCCTAATGTACATCACTGGCATGGCTAACATCCGTGACGTAATTCCATTCCCAAGAACTCCAGGTTCTTCTGAATTCTAAAATATGAAAAAAGCGAGAGGATTTCCTCTCGCTTTTTTGTTTGCATAGTTTATTACCTCGTAGCAAAAAGTAACGCGAAGGGGTGAATATAAATGAGTAAAAAGGTGAAAAAAGATCATTCAAGGTCAAGCCTTGGTTCTCCAGAAGTAGAAGGACAAGGAACGACGACACATGAAACAGGATCCCATAAAGTATCTTCATCAAATAAGAAGCAGAAACGAAGCTAACATAAAAAAGAGAGTCTTGGCAGCTCTCTTTTTTTATGCATTACATCTTATTATCATTAATCTCTTTTGTAATCTTATCTACATCTTTGTCTAATCGATCTAAATAGAAAAACCACAGTAAGCTCATGAACACGTAATAGATAGCCATCACACAAAGACTATCAGATATATTTTCGAATGTGGATTTAGTAGTGAAAAAAGCTCCCCAAATGGTAGAAATAGTGAGGTAAGAAAGCGGGCCCACGAGGTGTATGAGAACATATAATAACTTTTTAACTTTTGCAGCGTTCATATGAATTCCCTCCTTATGTAAACAATCCTTTTCTTCTAATCATAAACTCAAGTTCCTCACAGAAGTGTTGTAGTTTTGCTGGATTATGTATTAACAAGCGGGCATCGTGTTTCCCGATAAATCTTCGAATGCGAAAGTTTAATAAGAAAGATCGACCATATCGCTCTATTAAATTGTTGAACGATGGTTGTTCACTTAGTAGCTGAATGTTTTCTCTAATTTCAAACTGTCTTTCGTGTGGATCACCTAGTAAAATATTTAGAATCATTTGTAGAAGTAGCAATGGGAATCTCCTCCTATGTTAGAATAATCTGTATATTTTAATTGTAACAAAAATAAACGGACAATAGTATAGTGAAACAAAAAACAGGAGTTTGTAGCCTCCTGTTTTTGTCGATACTATTTTAATAAGCGAAACGCCTTCTCCCTATTAGCGAAATGCATTTTCACAAACTCAGGTAATCGTTCTTTACCAAGCTTTTGAATTAATTTAGCAGCGGTGATATCAACTTGTTTACCGGCACCTTTTGGAAGTGGCATACCAGCTTTTTTGCTTAATTCGTCAAACTGTTTTACGAATGAGTAACGAGCTAAAATAGAAGCAGCGGCTACTGCTAAATGGACGCTTTCGCCTTTCGTCGCGAAGTAAACATTTTCACGCTGTACCTGTTTTTGTTTAGCTAAATATTTATAGTATGTATCAGGTTGTGTGAATTGATCGATTAAGACGCCTTCAGGCTTTGTAGGTGCAATTTTAGCTAATAAGTTTGTAATAGCTTTATTATGTAGTAAAGCTTTTAACTTACCTTGGTTGTTTCCTTTATCAAATAGCTCGTTATATTTTTCATTATGAAGGACAAGAGAGCTGTAAGGAACAACGTGTAGAAGTTGTTTTGCAATGGCAGTAATTTGATCGTCATTTAAGTTTTTAGAGTCTTTTACACCAAGTTCTTTTAACAATGGGATTTGCTTCGCATCCACATATACAGCAACTACTGTCATCGGTCCGAAGAAATCACCAGTACCAACTTCATCTGACCCTACGATAGACATTGTACTGATGGAAGTAGGCGGTGCATAACGGTGTGAATCGACAGCTTTTTTTACAGCTGTTTTCGGTGTTTGAGAGACAGTTTGCCAACGAGAAGCTTCTGCTTCAGCACGGCCACCTTGGAACATTACTTTTCCAGATTTATAAGCTGTAATCGTGCAAGATGGCACCTTTGCCATGAAGATCCCGCCTTGTGGGGTTTTTGGACTAAGCGCTTGTTTGTATTGTTGTTTCATGTCTTCAATTACTGTGGAACTTGTTTGTATTACGATAGAATTTGACAAGATGGTCGCTCCTTTTTTATATTGTTATTTTTATCATATCGGATTGTTCTTTCTGTTTCCATAATATGATGGTTCATGGTATGATAAACTTTAGGATTCTGTACGTGATTGGAGGCCGGTGAGTTGTCACAACAAAAGGGAAAGAAAAGTCGAATTAATGTAGAAATCTATGGTCAACAATATTCAGTTGTTGGCGATGAAAGTACAAGTCATATCCGCATGGTAGCAGCGATTGTGGATGATAAAATGCGCGAACTCAATGCCAAGAATCCTTCGCTTGACACGAGTAGACTAGCGGTATTGACGGCGGTAAACGTCATACACGATTACATAAAATTAAAAGAAGAACATGAGAAATTGAAAGAAAGTATGACAAAAAAAGGAATGGAATAACATGATTGATATTATTATCATTTTACTGCTTGTTATGGGATTTTTCCTCGGCTTACGCAGAGGGTTTATTCTGCAACTTGTAAAGTTAACAAGCTTTATTATCGCATACCTTGTTGCATACTGGTACTGTAAAGATTTAGCGCCAGCACTTGCGAAATTTATTCCGTATCCATTTGATAAAAACGTATCTGTTCCAGAATGGATTGATGCAAATAATATTGAAACAGTATTTTATCAAGCACTTGCGTTTATCATATTGTTTATTATTACAAAAATTGCACTTTCATTACTTGGTAATTTGTTAAATATGTTTGCAGAAATACCGGTTTTAAAGCAAGTCAATGCGTTTGCGGGGGCAATCCTCGGATTTTTAGAAGTATATATTATTTTGTTTGTTTTAATTATCGTTGGAAACATTCTTCCAATTGAACAAATACAAACACCATTACAAAAATCATCAATTAGCAAAATAATTGTAGACGATACACCGATTCTTTCTGAAAAGGTGAAGGAACTATGGCAGACAGGTAGCAGAGTATAACTTCTCTTTTTCAGAAAGAGGAGTTTTTTTCTATGAAGGAAAGGCGGGGTAATGATGAAAGTGAATAAAAAACAAGTTATTAAATTACTAGAGACAATTGGGCTTTTTATGGAACTAAAGGGCGCGAATCCGTTTAAAATATCTGCATTTCGTAAGGCGGCGGCAGCGTTAGAAAGTGACGATCGCAGTCTTTCTGAAATTGAAGATTTTACGAAGATTCCGGGCATTGGAAAAGGAACAGCAGCAGTTATTCAAGAATATATAGAATCGGGAACATCTGAAGTATTACAAGAGCTTGAGAAAGAAGTGCCAAGTAGTTTATTACCGTTATTAAAATTGCCAGGACTTGGTGGTAAAAAGGTGGCTAAGTTATATAAAGAACTTGGTGTTGTTGATATGGAATCGCTAAAAGCGGTTTGTGAGGAAAATAAAGTACAAGCTTTAGCAGGTTTCGGTAAGAAGACAGAAGAGAAAATATTAGAAGCAATCGATCAAGTAGGATCTCGTCCAGAGCGTTTACCAATCGCAATGGTATTGCCTATTGCCGGGGAAATAGAGGAGAAATTGTCGAATATTGCTGAAGTAATTCGTTTCTCTCGTGCTGGTAGTTTGCGCCGTGTTCGTGAAACGGTGAAAGATTTAGACTTTATCATTGCAACGACAGATCCAGCTACAGTGCGTGAGCATTTACTGCAATTCGATAATATGATTGAAGTAATTGCAAGTGGAGATACGAAAGTTTCTGTTCGTCTTCAATATGAATATGATATTTCAATCGATTTTCGTTTAGTAAAACCAGAAGAATTTATTACAACCCTTCACCATTTCACAGGATCAAAAGACCATAACGTAAAAATGCGCCAAATCGCGAAAGATAGAGGCGAGAAAATTAGTGAGTACGGTGTAGAAAACTTAGAAACAGGTGAAGTGAGAACATTTGAAACTGAAGAGGAGTTCTTCGCTCATTTCGGTCTTCCATTTATCCCGCCAGAAGTGCGTGAAGATGGAAAAGAAATTGAATTAATTAAAGAGTATCCAAACTTAATTCAGTTCTCTGATATACAAGGTGATTTACATATGCATACAACATGGAGTGACGGTGCCTTTTCGATTGAGGAAATGGTACAGGCATGTCGTGCTCGTGGTTATAAATTTATGGCAATTACCGACCACTCACAATACTTAAAAGTAGCGAATGGTTTAACGAAAGAGCGCCTTTCTGAACAAGCGAAAGAAATTGAACGTATGAACGAAAAGTATCCAGACATTACAATTTTACGCGGAATTGAAATGGATATTTTACCGGATGCAACACTTGATTTTGATGATGAAGTGTTAGCAGAATTAGATTATGTCATTGGAGCGATTCACTCTAGCTTCTCACAAGACCGTGAAACGATCATGAAACGTCTTCGTGCTGCGCTAGAGAATAAGCATGTTACAATGATTGCTCATCCGACAGGACGTCTTCTTGGACGCCGTGAGGGCTATGATGTAGATACAGATTTATTAATCGAGCTCGCAAAAGAAACAAATACAGTTTTAGAATTAAATGCGAATCCGAACCGTCTAGATTTAAGCGCGAAATTATTAAAACAAGCACAAGATGCTGGTGTGAAAGTAGCGATTAATACGGATGCTCATACGCTTGAAATGTTAGAAGATATGGAAACAGGTGTAGCAGCAGCACGTAAAGGTTGGATTCAAAAAGATAACGTGATTAACACGTGGGATATTGAACGTTTATTAGACTATATTAAACGTAATAAGTAACACAAGGGGGACCTGCAACATGTTAGAAAGAACGTTGCGTGTATTAGAATACAATAAAGTAAAAGAACAATTACTTGAACATACAGCCTCTTCACTTGGCCGAGACAAAGTGAAGCATTTAGTGCCGAGCACTGATTTTGAGGAAATTGTAGAAATGCAAGATACAACGGATGAAGCAGCGAAAGTCATTCGTTTAAAAGGTAGTGCACCATTAGGTGGTATTACGGATATTCGCTCAAATGTGAAGCGTGCAAAGATTGGAAGTATGTTAAGTCCGAACGAACTACTTGATATTGCCAATACGATGTATGGTAGTCGCAATATGAAACGTTTCATTGAAGATATGGTTGATAATGGTGTCGAGCTTCCAATTTTAGAAACGCATGTCGCTCAAATTGTATCTTTATATGATTTAGAAAAGAAAATTACAAATTGTATCGGTGACGGCGGTGAAGTAGTCGATAGCGCAAGTGATAAACTGCGTGGTATTCGTACTCAAATTCGTACTGCGGAAAGCCGTATTCGTGAAAAGTTAGAAAATATGACGCGTTCTTCAAACGCACAAAAGATGCTGTCTGACGCGATTGTAACGATCCGTAACGAACGTTACGTAATCCCAGTAAAACAAGAATACCGCGGGGTATATGGCGGTATTGTTCACGATCAATCTGCTTCTGGACAAACGTTATTTATTGAACCGCAAGTCATTGTAGAATTAAATAACGCACTGCAAGAAGCACGAGTGAAAGAAAAACAAGAAATCGAACGCATCTTATTGATGTTAACAGAAGAAGTGGCAGTAGAAGCCGATATCGTTTTATCAAACGTAGAAGTAGTTGCAAATCTTGATTTCATCTTTGCGAAAGCTTTTTATGCGAAGCGAATTAAAGCAACGAAGCCAATCGTAAATAACGAGCGTTATATGGATTTAAGACAAGCACGTCATCCGCTTATTGATCCAGAAATTATCGTGCCAAATAACATTATGTTAGGTAAAGATTTCACGACAATTGTTATTACAGGACCGAATACAGGTGGTAAAACGGTTACGCTGAAAACAGTTGGTATTTGTGTATTAATGGCGCAATCTGGCCTTCACATTCCAGTAATGGATGAGTCAGAGATTTGTGTATTTAAAAATATCTTTGCCGATATCGGTGATGAGCAATCGATTGAACAAAGTTTAAGTACGTTCTCCTCACATATGGTGAATATTGTTGATATTTTAGAAAAAGCTGATTTTGAAAGCTTAGTTTTATTCGATGAATTAGGTGCTGGAACAGACCCGCAAGAAGGGGCTGCATTAGCAATTTCAATTTTAGATGAAGTATGTAATCGTGGTGCTCGCGTTGTTGCTACGACGCATTACCCAGAATTAAAAGCATACGGATATAACCGTGAGCAAGTTATTAATGCGAGCGTTGAGTTCGACGTGAACACGTTAAGCCCAACGTATAAATTATTAATCGGTGTACCAGGACGTAGTAATGCTTTTGAAATTTCGAAGCGCCTTGGATTATCTGATCGCGTGATTGATCAAGCTCGTAGCCACATTAGTACAGATACAAACAAAATTGAAAATATGATTGCGAAGTTAGAAGAAAGTCAAAAGAATGCAGAACGTGACTGGAACGAAGCAGAAGCACTTCGTAAGCAATCTGAAAAACTACATCGCGAATTACAGCGTCAAATTATTGAATTTAATGATGAGCGCGATGAAAAATTATTAAAAGCGCAAAAAGAAGGGGAAGAAAAAGTCGAAGCTGCAAAGAAAGAAGCAGAAGGCATTATTCAAGAACTTCGTCAATTGCGTAAAGCACAGCTTGTAAACGTGAAAGACCATGAGCTTATTGAAGCAAAGAGCCGTCTAGAAGGTGCGGCGCCAGAGCTTGTGAAGAAACAAAAAGTAAACGTGAAAAACACAGCGCCAAAACAACAATTACGCGCAGGCGATGAAGTAAAAGTATTAACGTTTGGTCAAAAAGGTCAATTACTTGAAAAGGTAAGTGATACAGAGTGGAGCGTACAAATTGGTATTCTGAAGATGAAAGTGAAAGAATCCAATATGGAATACATTAATACACCGAAGCAAACTGAGAAAAAAGCAGTTGCAAGTGTGAAGGGTAGAGATTATCACGTTTCGTTAGAGCTTGATCTTCGCGGTGAACGTTATGAAGATGCAATGATGCGCGTTGAAAAATATTTAGATGATGCACAGCTTGCAAGCTATCCGCGCGTATCAATTATTCACGGTAAAGGAACAGGAGCGCTTCGCCAAGGTGTACAAGATTACTTGAAGAAACATCGCGGCGTGAAAAACTACCGCTACGGTGACATGGGCGAGGGAGGCCTAGGCGTAACAGTTGTCGAATTAAAATAGCAAACAACGAAACAAAGGGGAACCATTATATGTTTATGGACAAACTTGCAAAAGTATTGTTAGCTTGTTGTGGAATATTTTTGGTGATTGGTGTTATTTATTTAGTTGTTTTTGTGAAGTAAACGAGCGTCAATCGTGGCAGAGAGATATTGCCATAGATTGACGCTTTTAATATATAGGAAAAGGAATAAGCTATGAAAATCAACCAATACATAAGCGAAGCAAAATCTTGCTCAAGACGCGAAACAGACCGTCTCATTAAAGGCGGATGCGTGGCTATTAACGGTGAAATATGTACGCATGGTGCACTTGTTAATGATGGTGATGTTGTAACGATTGATGGACAGGTTATTGCAAAAGAAGAGAAGGAAAAGGTGTATATCGCCTTTCATAAACCAGTTGGTATTACTTGTACAGCAGCCGAGCATATTGAAGATAATATTATTGATTATATCAATTACCCAGAGCGTATCTTTCCTGTTGGGCGATTAGATAAAGCGTCGGAAGGACTTATTTTATTAACGAATGACGGCGGGATTGCGAATCAAATTTTACATGGTGATCATGAGCACGAGAAAGAATATGTTGTTACTGTCGATAAGCCGTTTACAGATTGGTTTATTAATGAGATGTCCAGCGGTGTAAAGATTAAAGATGGAATGACGAAGCCATGTAAAGTGACGAGAGTGGATCAATCTACATTTCGCATCGTTTTAACACAAGGAATGAACAGACAAATTCGTAGAATGAGTCGTGCTTTCGGGTTTACTGTAACAAAGCTAAAGCGAGTTCGTATTATGAATATAGAGCTAAATGGACTGGAATCTGGAAAGTGGCGGGATATTACAGCGGAAGAATTAGAAATATTAATAGGACAGTTATAGGGAGGAAAAATTTTCTCTCTATATTTTTTTGTCAGAAAAAATAAAACTATTGATTTTTTAAAAAATAGCCCATATAATAAAAAACAACAAGTTTCGACAAGATATTTTATAAAAGTAATGATGAGGACATGAGTTGTTTTCTACGATTCTCAGAGAGGGAAGCCTTAGGCTGTGAGCTTCCTAATACGAAAAGACAATCTTACCACCTCTAAACTTCAAGAGTGAACTGCATGCATGATGCATTGTAATTCTTGGCGGATAAAACCGTTATCAATTTACACGAGCTATAAAATGAGCTTATTTTGTTATAAATTCATTTTATTAGAATAAGGGTGGAACCACGATTTCAACACTCGTCCCTTTGTTAGGGACGGGTGTTTTTTGCGTTCTTTTACGGGGAAGTATGCTTGAAAGAGGATATGTGACGGTATTTAATTCAGAATATTTTGTCAATAAAAAATATGTAGGAGGTTAGTAGAAATGAAATCATCTTTAAAGTTTTCTGAGATGTTTGCAATAAGTTTAATGTTGTTTGCACTATTTTTCGGTGCAGGTAATATGATTTTCCCGCCGGCTTTAGGGCAAGGTGCTGGAACAGACGTATGGATCGCGTTATTTGGCTTTATCGTAACAGGTGTTGGATTACCTTTATTAGGGGTAATTGTTATAGCTCTAAAGGGAGATATTAATGAGCTAGCGGGACGTGTACACCCTGTATTCGCACTTGTTTTTATCACTGCAATTTATTTATGTTTAGGCGTATTCGTAAGTGTTCCGCGTACAGGAACAGTTGCTTATGAAATGAGTGTTGCACCGTTTTTACCAAGTGAGATAGCTGGTCAATCGTATCCACTTGTTATCTTTACATTCATTTTCTTTGCAGTAACTTTCTATTTAGCTTTAAACCCATCGAAATTAGTGGGCCGCATCGGTAAAGTATTAACTCCAATTTTGTTAGCTGTTATAGCAATTATCGTAGGTAAAGCAATTATTACACCAATTGGAGAATTTGGTGCACCGACAGAAGCGTATAATGCTCCGCTCTTTAAAGGTTTTATTGATGGATATTTAACTTTAGATGGACTTGCAGCACTTGTTTTCGGAAATGTTGTTATTAATGCTTTAAAAGCAAAAGGCGTTACAAATAAGAACAGCATTGCAAAAGTAACAATCTTTGCAGGATTTATTGCAGCGCTCGGTTTACTACTTGTTTATTTAGCACTTGCTTATCTGGGAGCTTCTAGTGTGTCTCTTGGAATGGGAGCAAACGGAGGGATTATTTTAACGAACGTTGTAAATCATTTATTTGGTAGTTACGGAACTCTATTATTAGGGATCGCAATTACAGCGGCATGTTTAACAACTTCTGTAGGTATTGTTGCAGCCTGTGGAGAATATTTTTCTTCCTTATTACCAAAGCTTTCTTATCAAAAAGTCATTTTCATTTTCTGTGTATTAGCATTTATGGTAGCGAATCTTGGATTAACTCAGTTAAATGCATTAGCATTACCAATTTTAATTGCAATTTACCCAATTGGTATCGTACTGATTGTATTATCACTTGTTGAAAACTATATTCGTCTTCCATTAGCTATGTATGTAGGCGGTATTGTAGGCGCATTTGCAATTAGCTTCTTTGATGGATTGCATAATGCAAATCTTCAAGTAGCGGCTCTTGCTCCTATTTTAGATAAAATTCCATTATATAGTGTAGGGATTGGTTGGCTAGTTCCGGGTATCATTGGAATTGCAATTGGATATGTAGTTTCTTTATTTCAGAAGCAAGAAATTGCTGTAGAAAAATAAGGGGAAGAGGCTTTCTTTAAAAGAAAGCCTCTTTTTTTGTAGAAAAATTATATATAGAAGAATTCGGATATTAAAAAAATTATACGTAATATAGTTGACAAAAAAATTACCAGTAGGCTAAGATTGACTTAGTTGTGGAAATATTGGAAGGGAAGAGGTTTTCTATGACTATATCATTTTTGTAAGAAGAGGTGATAGAACGATAGAATTAGGCGGTTTATTTTTTTTGAACTTCGTTGAGAATGATAATCAATAAAATGATGAAAGAGTTTTATGTTTATTCTTATAGGAAAAATTGGTGGGATTATTTTTTTTCCTATCAATGAGAATGATAATCAATACATTTCTAACTACATATTGTTACTCGTTATAAAATAGAGATAGAAAGATTATTTTTTTCTTATATATTGAGAATAATTATCATTTTCAAAAAAAGAAAAACAAGGAGGCAGTAAGGTAAATGAGAAAGTTTTCGGTATTACCCGCTTTTATTATGACATTCGTATGTATGCTAGCTTTTTTCGTAGTGCCATTTGGACAAGCTTCGGCAAATGTAGCTGACGGTACTTACGATATTAACTATGTCATACAAAAAGCAGAAAATGATTCAGCTTCAATGGCAAATGATTATTTTGAAAAACCAGCTAAGTTAATTGTGAAAAATGGTGAGATGAGGGTACAAATTCCTATGAATCATAGTGCTTGGATTACAGAATTTAAAGCACCAGAGAACGGGAACTTTGTTGATGCAAAAGTTGTTAGTAAAGATGAATCAGCAGATAAAAGAACTGTAGAGTTTAAAATAGACGATTTATCTAAGCCAGCAGCTGCAAAAATTCATGTTGTTGTACCTAACGTAAATTATGACCATAACTACACAATTCGCTTTGCATTTGATGCAAATGTAAAAGCAGTAGGCGGAGAAAATAAAGCAATTACTGCAACAAAGAATAATGATCAAACAAAAACAGATACACAAGTAAAAGAAGAAGTGAAGAAAGAAGAGAGTAAAGAAGCAAATAAAGAGGCGAACAAAGGAACAAATGAAAGCGGTAAAGCTGAAAAAACAGATAACCCAAAAACAGGCGATGAAGCACGCATCGGATTATTTGCAGCGTTAATTCTTATTTCAGGTGTTTTCTTAATTCGTAAAGTGAAGTTAAGTTAAGTAAATAAATCTTTTGAAGGGTGATGAATATATGTTTAAACAATTTAAAATGATTATTGCCGTATTTGCTGTTTTATTTACGTTTATAGCAACACTAGGTTTACAAGATACAAAGGCTGCTACAAAATTAGCTGATGGAAAATATAATATTGCTTTTACTGTATGGAAAGGCGATAAAGATGAATCATCTAGAATGAATAGTTATTTTGAAAGTCCGGCAACATTAACAGTTAAAGATGGAAAACAATATGTTTCATTCAAAGTGAAAGATAGTACTTCTATTAAAAGTTTACAAGTAGAAAAAAATGGTCAATTCGTAGAAGCTACTATGTTAAGTGAAAATACAAAAGAGAATACTAGAGTTGTAGAATTTGAAGTTGCTGACTTGTCAAAAAAACTAAATGGCAAGGTGAAAATTAATATCCCAATTATAAATTATAATGCTTCATATGATATTCGTTTTGTATTTGATGGGAACAGTATTAAATAATTAAAAAATTTTCAAAAGGGAGAGTCGTTCCATTGAACAGGTATGTAAAAATTATTGTTGCTATGTTTTTAATGGTATTTACATTCGTATCAACATTACAACCACTTGCAGTTCAAGCAGCTACCCAGTTGGCTGACGGTGAATATTCAATCGGTTTCAAAGTTCTTAAGGATACATCAGATGAAGAATCTATGATGAATCAATACTCTGTAAGCCCAGGAACTTTAAAAGTGAAGGATGGGAAGAAGAAGGTATCCTTTACGTTAGAACATAGTTCATGGATTACGAAGTTTGAAACAGAAAAAAGTGGCCAGTTTGTTGCGACAAATGTAATTAGTGAAGATAAAGAAAAAGATACACGAGTAGTAGAATTTGAAGTGGACGATGTAGAGAAATTATTAAATGCGAAAGTAAAAGTAGATATAGACTTTTTAAATTATCATCATGACTATGATGTGCGTATTGCATTTGATCAAAATAGTGTTACACCGATTCATGTAGAAAAACCAAATGAAAAAGAGGATCCAGCAAATAAGCCAGATCCAAATGAAAAACCGGATCCAAGTCAGAAGCCCGACCAAAAGCCTGACCCAGATCAACAACCCAATTCTAACACAATTAACGATGGGAATTATAGTATTCCATTTAAAGTGTTAAAAGATAAGACAGATGAAGAATCTAAGATGAATACTTACATGGTAAATCCAGGAGTATTAAAAGTAGAAAATGGTAAGAAAAAGGCAATTGTAACACTAACAAGTAGCTCATTAATTAAAAATTTCCAAACGGAAAAAGATGGTGCATTTGTTGATGCGAAAGTAGTGAGTGAAGATAAAGAAAAAGATACACGAGTAGTAGAGTTTGAAGTGGACGATTTATCTAAAAAATTAAATGCAAAAGTATTTATCGAAATGGCATCAAGAAACTATAAGCAAACACATGATGTGCAACTTTTATTTGGACAAGATAAGCTTGAACAAATTAAAAACGAAGAGAAACAACCGGATGGAGATAAAAAGCCGGAAGTAGAAAAACCAGAAGTTGAAACAATTAAAGGTGGAGAGTACAGCATTCCATTTAAAGTATTAAAAGATAAGACAGATGAAGAATCTAGAATGAAAGACAAGCTAATAAGTCCAGCAGTATTAAAAGTAGAAAACGGTAAGAAAAAAGCGACTGTAACATTAACAGATAACGCATCAATTAAAAATTTTCAAACAGAAAAAGATGGTTCATTTGTTGATGTGAAAGTAGTAAGTGAAGATAAAGAGAAAAATACAAGAGTAGTAGAATTTGAAGTAGACAGTTTATCTAAAAAGTTGAATGCAAAAGTATTTATTGAAGTGGCATCACAAAATTATAAACAAACGCATGAATTACAACTTCAATTTAATCAAGATAAACTTGAGCCAATTAAGAACGAAGAAAAGCAACCAGATGGAGATAAAAAGCCAGAGGTAGAGAAACCAGAAGTAGAGAAGCCGAATGTTGAAACAATGAAAGACGGTGAATACAGCATCAGTTTCAAAGCTTTAAAAGATCAAACAGAAGAAATTTCAATGATGAACACGTATACGAAGAGTCCAGGCGTGTTAAAAGTGAAAGATGGTAAAAAATATGTATCATTCACATTAACGAATAGTGCATGGATTACAAAGTTTGAATTTGAGAAAAATGGTTCGTTTGTTAATGCGAGTGTATTAAGTGAAGATAAAAAAGCCGATACACGCGTAGTGGAAGTAGAAGTAGAAGATTTATCTAAAAAGTTAAATGCAAAAGTAAAAGTAGATATCGATTCAATGAATTATCATCATTTCTACGACATTCAATTTGCATTTGATAAAGGTAGCATTAAACCGTTAGATAACCAAGGTGGAAACGATAACCAAGGCGGAAACGATAACCAAGGCGGAAACGATAACCAAGGCGGAAACGATAACCAAGGCGGAAACGATAACCAAGGCGGAAA